>CAEGAD010081126.1:0-89435 GCA_903067055.1 Poeciliopsis paucimaculata | reverse complement strand
CATCTGTGTTGATTTTCTGAAGACTTTGCATTTTATTTGGCAAGTTTGGGGATTAAACCCTTTTCCAGCCATTTTTATTTTGAAGTGTTGATTGTATTTCAGAGCTATTTTTATTTTGAAGGATTCATTTTATTTTTGAGACATTTTTATTTTGAAGTTTTTATTTTATTTTCCATTGTTGTTTTATTTTGAAGTGTTGATTGTGTGAAACACTTTAGATTTCAGTTTGTTAGAATGAGGGTTGAACCCGCGACCTCGAGCACCATGCTCTGACCAGCTGAGCGAAACTAAGCTGGTCAGAGCATGAAGAGTTTTCATGCATTAAAAAATATTCAATTTTTTTTCAAAAGCAAGTGCTGATGACAGTGTAGCTGACCTTAATATTGCCTGTGTTTTATTTTGGCCGTTATTGTTAAACTTAGTGTTAATGTGTTTATTATATGCGTGTCTATCAGACAGTTATGCATCGGTCAGTCAGGATGCAGCGGCTCAGTCAGAAGAGCAGTGAAATACTCGTGAGTCACTATTTGTCCTACTGTAGCCTACTTTGTATTTTTTTATTATCATTTTTTATTCTCTCCCGTTCTAATCCAATGACTCGGGTCGTGGTGCTGATTTCCGCAATTTGAAGCCTTCAGTTCGTATTGATGATTAAAATTATTATTTTACAATACATAGTTATTTGTAAAAAAATAAATAAATTTTTAAAAAAGCACACAAAACGTATATACAGTACTTTTATTTGTTGCTTGGGCCTGTAAAAAGGTTTTATTCTTTGGTTTCAATGTATAATGGAGTATTTTATTGTATAATAATTGTAAAAAAATAAAGGTTACTACTTCGCGGATTTCGCCTATCACAGTAACCCCGGCGGAAAACGAGGGTTCACTATACTCCCTGAGTCCTGATCTCAAAAAGACATGACTCCATAGAGAAGAAATGAAGACAAAAACCTGCAAGATGAGTTTGTAGAAATTACTATATTTAACTTTGGAGTAAAAGTGTTTGGATTTACTAGAAATACTGTGTATGAGCTGAAAATAGTGACGTTTCCACATGAATTCTTCCAAACTAAAACAGTTTTTATTGTGTTAAAATAAAGCGCATTTAGCTGATTGTTTCCCCTTTATTTCTCTACAAACTTCTGCATCTTTAAACAGAATATTGGGGTTTCCTGTCCAAAAAGAAGCATTTAGGATAATATAATAAGCTGTAATAATAGCTTATTATTTTTAAAAAGTGAGACTAATGTGCTGAAATCAATCAGGCAGCTGCCAGAGTCCTAACCAACACCAAGGAACATTAATATTAGACCAGCTCTTTAATCACTGCTATTTTTCCAAGGATATAATTTCAAATCTCTTTATTTAGCTTAACACCTTTCAGAGTTACTGGTCAGGTATGAACCATGTGGATCCCTCAGGCCATTAGAAACCTCATCGCTCTCTGTTCCCAAAATAAAACCTAAACAAGGAGGATCAGCTTTAAGTTTCTGTTCTTCAGCTATTGAGTCTGTAACCTGAGGTGTACAGTAACTCCTCAATCTTTTTAATAAGGACTGAAAACATTAAAGCTTGTCTTATCTTATATATTTATTTGCTGAAAGGGGACATAATATTTTTTTTACTTCTACTTGGGCCTCAACTGCTTCTGAAGACAACACCAGTGCTTAAAAAAAATCCACCCAGCCGTTTTTGGGTAGTACTTTACTGGCGCTACGCTGTTGCCTAGCAACCTCAGGAACCAAGCCTCATTGCCTAGCAACGCAGCCTTTCTCAGAGTAAACGTTGAGTAGGGGGCGTGGCCAGCAGCAGTTTATTTGGATTTAAAGTGACAAGACGCATTAAAAAGGCTCTTTCTGAAAATAACTCAACAAAGGCATAACTGAACAGATGAAAATCTCAGTTTCTAATAATGATTTAGAAAAAAGTGCGAAAAAGTTTTTTTTGCAAAAAAGTGCAAAAAAGTTAATGTTTTTTATGACCTAAATAATATGTTACCTTTACATATTGTAGTTTTGATGTTTTATTTTCCTTTTGTATAATTATGTTTTTATGCTTTTATTTGATGCTTTACATGTCTTTCTGTTCGGATTTATGATGATTTTATTTTACTTCGGTTTCTCCGTTTGTCCTGTAAAGTATTCTTACTTGTGCTTTTATGAATAAACTTGGCTTGCCTTGTGAATTACAGTTATGCACTGCATTAAAAAGGGCTATGTTATTATGTTATTAAATATTAGAGGAAAAGGTTTTACATTGGCAACTAGTGCAGATTTGCAACTATTGCAACTCGAAAATAATGTACTGCTGTATTTTCCAGACATAAAATGTTTCCTTTTGTGGGAAATGACTAAAAATGAAGATACGTAGGAGAGACCAACATGTTTAGGAAAGAAAACGTGAGGAAGAATAGAAAACAGAGGCAAACATTTGGAGTTGGACAGCTGCATCAGACCATTTTGTCTTCCAGTAGGAAACGAAAAGGATGTAGTCTCAGTACAACAGTCTCATTCAGGAATTATTGCAAGATTTCCAGCACTTGGGTCACAAATAATCACTGATTCACATCTAGAGATCAGTTCCTGAGCTGCAGCTACACAGAGATTACGTGATGTGTTGTATTAATACATGATTTGTGGGTGAATGAACTTGGGGTTGAACAGATTTTTTTTTGGACGTTTTTGACGCATGGTTTGAAGCGATTTGCCAAGTGTGCAAACAACACTGGAGTGCACTGAAATCCCTCTGCTGTGTGTTTATTTTTACTGACCATCTGCTGAAATCTGAAATCTGTAGTTTAAAGAAAGTGGGTGTTCAGTCACAATTAAACACATAAAGTACAACTTCTGGGTGAGGAGAATGGGAATATAACACTACTTTTAACAAATTAGCATTCACTTTCGGGTTGACTGTAAGCAATAAAGTACATAAATCAATTTATAATTAAATATAAGACATTTTAATGAGTAGCTTCATTAGGAATACAACCTTATTAGGTATTTAGTGCCTTTCCTGCTTATTTGTTAAATATGGCTGTTACACCTTCAAATAAATTAATCTTTTATTGCAGTGAAGTAACCTCAGGATGACCAATTTGAAGGCTCATTTCTCTCAGTCGCTCTTAAAAGTGGGAAAAACATGAGAAAATCCAATTCAAGTGAGAGATATAGGTGGAGTCTAAAAATTCAGGAAATGGCCACAAAAAATAGCTGTTTGCCTAAACTTGAGCATATTTATGGTCAGAGCAACGACTGAAACTTTTAAAACAACAGAAATCCAAAGTTTGTCTAAGTCCTATAGAGATTAAGTGGAATGAAGATGTTAATATTCACTTATGATGTTGTTAATGTCAATGATGTTGCTAAAAACTTATTGTAGAGACATTTTTTCTTATGGAATAAAATTTATCCCCTTAAAAATGATTTGGTATGGTGTAGCTGCAGCCACAAAATGGCAGTAATTTGTGGATGGATAAATTGTAAATCAAAGACACTGGACTCCCGACTATTTGTGGGGGATTCACTTAATTGCATTTTCTTTATGCAATGTAACACCAAATTTTTTATGGGAACTTTGTGTATTTGCAGACTTTTTCTTTTTTATGTAGATCGATTCTAAAATATTCCACAGAAAATATTCCACAGTATCTGACCTACTACTGGCTGGTGTTTGTAAAGCAGTCAGTCCAAACCTGTGGTAAAAACAAGATAGCTTCCATTGCATGCAAAGATGCATTTTAGGCTACATTTGGTGTCTGAACTGTTAAAATAGAAAATCATGCATGTTTCTAAAGGGGATATCAAGGATTCAAAGATTTCAGATGTTGGTTTTATTGGAGGTTGTGGTCACATAACTGGGGATTCACTGCATGTACATTAATTAGGGTGTAGAGAGACAAGAAAAAAACACAATATTGACTTCACAAGATTTCATTACTTTTAAAAAAACTTTGAAGACGAATAGATCATGTATACTGAGATCAATGGTGTAAAATTCAAAGTGAGTACAAAGAGTGTATTACGGCACCGTCTAGTTTTTTATTTCTGTTTAATTTTTTTTGGCTGATCATCTAAAAATTAAGTTTTCATTAATAGCTGAATTGGATTCTTTTCACTTTCAGTTTTGTGTCTATGGCATCATGAGGTGAGTGAAGCGTCTGTATATTATCATATAAGATTTAAGTGCTGTGAACACTGGGCCACATTTAAATCACACTCATTTTTCAGAGAGTCGTAAATATGAGATTTACAAAGCTGGAAAGCTGGCGGGACTTTTTAAAAAAATTTTTTAATTTTTAACAGTGTTAAATATTTTAAAAGGCTGTATTTTTTCTTTGACTTCATGACTTCTAACCCTATGTAACAATGTGCTGATGAGCAAAAGTGGGATGAAGGGATACGTCTCATGACAGTTAACAGATTTTTTTTTTTTTTTTTAATGTAAAACAAATCTGCTTTCTTTAAATTACGATGATACATGTTGTTTAGCTTTTTTGTTCCTCTGGGATTTGATCTGAGAAACTAACAAACTAAAACAAAAGAAGTTAGATAATTAGACAAACCTCATTGTTGTTCACATATTTGACAAAAAGAAACAATGATTAAAATATGTCTGTTGTAAACATCCATCAGAGCTTACACTTCAACTTCCTGCTTCAACCTCAAGTATTGCTTATGCTTAGCAGTCGGTTTGCTCATGTTTTATGCATTTCAAATATAGTTATTGTGCCGCATGTCAAGAAATGTTGTCCCAACTACAGGAATGAAGACAAAACAGGGAGGATTTAGAATACCGTGTAAGATTTGTATACCAGAGGGTAGATGAATTGTCTCACTTGATGAGAATTAGTCGTGTTAAAAAGTGCCGCAGTTTTGTAAATACCTTAACGATGTTCTGTGATCACACAGCACCATTTTCCCTCTTAATGAAGTGTGTCATACAAGCAGATGTTTATCTTCCACCTGATTGATCCTCTATAAGGCGCTGATTGTAACCGACTAATTACACAACTCTGAGTGGGAGGCAAAATACACACACACACAAACTTTGTGGAATGCTAAAAAAGTTTAAAAATACACAAGTTAGTGGTGCTGATGCATAAATGTATGTACAGATCCTCTGCATAAATACACAAACACATTTGCAGGCATGGGTATGTTTGCATGCCCTGTTCTCACACCAACACAAGCACCAACACACATTCCTGGATTCAAGCTCTCATTGGTTGTGTTTACATGCCGCCATCACTTCGTGGTCTGGCGTGAGGCATCGAAAGTGATCAGAAAGGGGAGCAACAAAAAGCCGGGCCAAGCCTGAGAGTAAATAAGCAATAAATCTATCCCACATCAGCGGAACGGTTCACTGTAAACACCCTCTTTAAAGAGAACATGTTGCGGCGTCCCGTGCTGATGGGAAGATGGCTGGCATTCCTGCTGCTCTCCACAAGAAAGGGTAGCGCTAGAAAAAGAGCTGTGAGTTTACGGGGGTTTGGCCAGTTTCTCCCGGGCATCTGGTGGCTTTAATCTGCAGAAAGCACAATTAGTCAACGTCAGAGGGAAGGAGTGAAGGCGAGGCGGAGAGCTTTGTTTTGGATTTACAGCATGTGAGAAAGCCAAAGAGGAAGAATGGATGTTGAATATGAAATTGCATCAAGAAACAATATGTTTTTCCAAAGTTTTTCCTTTGTAGAAATGATGGAAATTTTCTCTGTTAATGGAAAATGCATCATTGTCCAGAGGACTGCATACTCAGGGCTCAATTACTGCATTAATGGATGGATCTGTGTGGGTTATAACAGTGGAAACTGGAAAAAAACATGTTTGTCACATTATGTCACGAGTCCATTCATCACTTCAGTCACAGTTTGTTGAAATTGTTTCAGATTTTATGCTGTTTAAAGGAGTGTGCAGCTCTTTCCATTTCAGAGGAAGCAATAACTGCACAGGAACAGTATACGAATGCAAACTGAAAATAAGTTTTTGCAATCAAAGTATAGCTCAAAACATTAGAATGACGTGAAAAAGCTTTTTACTAATATTTTCTTTCTTGTAGTTACAGATAATAAAAAACCCAAAATTCAGTGCTTCAAACAAAACCACAATCCTGAAAATGTTAGTTACTGTATTCAAGGAAAGTTGAGTAGAAGAAAAATGAGTAGTAGGAAAATGAGTACCAGCAACAGGAATAACCACAGAGGATTATCAAGTAAAATCCATTTTAAAAATTGAAGAAACGTCAGAACAAACTTTACTGTTTGTGCAGTGAATCTATATCAAATGTAAGTTCTCCATGAATTGCGTGACCAAAATCTTTCATAATGCAACTTTTATTTTTGCGCAAAAGCAGTTTCAGCATCACATAAAACATTTTGTATTTTGCTGAAAGGTTATAAATTTTGGCAGAGTGGTTGTGATGTAATGGGAGAGTTGTGAGTTCAAAATCGATGTGTCGACCTTTTCAAGCGTGAATCGCTGTTTGAATGTGTGCGAATGTGTTAGTATTTAAGTAAATTTAAATACTAATAACAATAGGATCAGAAAGTATGAAAAATGTATTCGTGCATTTCCAAGACATTTTCATCTACCACCTAAAAAGAAAAAAGAAAAACCTTGATATTTTTAGTTTTTTTTTTTTTTATTGTTTTTTGAGGCACTTGTCTCTTATCTGTTTAAAAGATTTTTAACCAGCTCTTTTAAATAGATAAATAAATCTTTTAAATAGCTTATTTAAGCTCATAAGTGTGAGAATAAGCTAGTACCAACTTACAGTTAGCATTACAGCAAACAAATACTGGTCTAGTATTAGTTTTATCTATATAGTAGCTAATAAATAGCATTTATTGGGGGAAAAACTTCAATATAACTGATTAACTCCATGAACAACCAGCTATTTTAACATTGACCTATTGTGCTTAATCTCTTTGTGTCACTGACTAGTTGCTGGAAGGCTGCTACATGAGCAGTCTTCCATGTTTGTGCAGACCATTACAGAGCATTTCTGTATTAAAAATTATTTTCATCGGTTTCATGTAGCACCGAGTGAACTCAGAGTATTTGCATGACTAATTAAATCTGTAAATACTTGACTCACCCTCTAAACACACTCAGTACTCCCTATTTTAGCAGTTCAGACACCCCATTTATGTATTAGTTCACACAATGGAAACCATTTTAGCACTACCACATAAAGTAACATCAACTGTCTTTTACGCTCCCAAGTTTTACAGTCAGTCAAGAAACATTTATGGAGCTCCTGAACTGTCTGCTTTGCAATAGCATGTCAAGTAGCATCCAATCTTTGTATTTCAGCTTTTTTTTCTAAAAAATGCTAATTTACTTGGTAATCATTGACATTAATGTTTGTTTAAAACTTTATCATTAGCTTTCACTAAACACAGAGTTGGTATAGCGTGCTAACTGAACTAATGTTTATGGTTAGCATTAGAGTAACCGTTTTGTTACCAGTTCTCTGGCCGAATTATCTTAAAGTGAAAATCTTAGTAATATTCCAAATGAAAAACATGCCTGTTTTTGTAGCATCTCAATATTTAAATCTATGGCTAAAACTAGCAAAATAAACAAAAATGTTCATTGTCTTGTAGCTGAAACATCAGATTTCTTGTCCCGTCATGTGAACAGAAGCAGTCAGACGAGACATGTTTGATGTCAATCTGAGAACTGATGGTCCCTGTTGTTGTTTTATGGCTTTTTCACAGTTTACGTCCTCTGAGGTATGTCGGCTTTTTTTTACTAAACCAAAACCTTCATCAACTTCCTCTGTATCCTCCTCACTTTGTGAAAACAAAGTTGAAAATCTTTCTCGAAAGATTAATTGTACATATAAAACCAAACAGAATTCACAGGAAGACAGAAAAGGCTGTTTGTTTCACTTTATAGCTTCACATGGGATTTATGAGAGGTAAAGTACACAGTTAATGTAGTACACTATCAATATTTATGGCTCCCATTCAAATTTAGTGGAAGTTTTAAAAATTATGTTTCCAGAGTCATTTAAATTGTATCAAGAGCAGACATCCCTGTTTCACTGTGCACCATATCATTGGGGTGAAAGGTTGTAGTTGTGGGGGGTTTATCCAGGTGGCTCTTTTTTTTTTCTTTTTTCTTTTTGTAAATTGTCTTATGAGAAAAAAACCAGCGGCTTTTCCTCAGATTAGATAACATTTAGGGAACGCAGAGTGAACCAACATTTGCACCTTCACATTTTATATTCAAAATATTACTCCTCTTTTCTTTAATTTAACCAACCAGCTGATTTTGTTTTTGTTTTTTTGCTGAGACAAAATAAACTCCCAATAATAAATGAGAAGCAGTATTCATGTAATTTATTTTAACCATTTAACTTTGAAAAAAATATATTTTGTAAACTTACTGACAAGGAAACTTATCACCTAAACTTTTTTAGGTGATAAATTGTCTAAATAGGTTATTGAATAAAAAATACTTTGCTAGATTGATCACTAGTTGCTTTATTGATAAAACATTGCTTATGGGGTCTGAAAAGTTGCTAAATGTAGTGACAGAGTTGGTAAGAGTTGCTTTCCCTCATCCGTCACTCCTCTACTCAGCCCCAGACTTGGCCACGCCCCTTATTGTCTATTGTCTCCGCCCACTTTGGCGGAAATTTTCTAAATTTGTTATGAGTGGTGTGATGCTTTTACAGAGGGGTTACTTACATTTTAAATACATTTTTATTCTGTGAAATGTGTTCAAATGCCTTCAATGTGCAAAGAGAGCTTATTAAATACTCTGAGAAATAGGGAAATTTTCTGATGTCAGAGAGGAAGTACTTGATGATTGGTCAATTACATTCTTCCTTAGCTCACTGGCTGCATGGTGTCACTTTAAAACCTAATGAGCTGCTCCTGGCCACGCATGGCTACGAACAGATGTTCAATCATACAACCATACATCTTTGAAAAGCAGAAGTAGAGCTGGCAGCACAACCAACTTGATGTTCATCTTTCTAATAAGAATTACATAAAATTTAAAGAAAATCTACTCTTCTTCTTTGTGACTGAAAATACAGACATTATTTAAGTTTGGGAATTGATCTTAATCAACAAATTTGATTGATAAGCAATAGAATTTGACAACCAGTTACAGCAATTGGTTTATTAGAATTAGGATCAATTGAAGTAGCTAATGTTTAACTCACAAAGAAAGCAGAAAATTAAATTTTACATAATAAGAGTGATAAATATATTGATAAAAAATGTAACTTAGGGAAAAAGCTTCAAATGATTTTCATGGTCTAAATAGATTTGAGATATTGCTGTTTCAGATTTTATGTTTTTCCTTTAGTTCAGCTGTTTTTTAATCTACTCTAAAGTTAATATTCTTACAGTCTGTCTCTGAATGTAGAGATTAAAGATACTGTTACTACCTACAATGGTGATGAATTTATTTGTTGCTTTGTATCTTAAAAAGAGCTTGCACGGTGCTGCTGCATTCTGAGTGTTTTACCACAGCTCGTCCGCCTCAACAGATTCTCGTGAGGTCACGGATGAGAGTAACGATCATTTTACTGGTCACGATCAGGACCATTTAATGGTGACGGAAAGAAGCTGGGAAACTGATCCCGCTCTACCTTGTAAAAGTTGCACACTTAACTAGACGCATGCAAAGAAGTGAAATTGATCGTAGCAGAGTGGGTGTGAAATATACACGCAGCTCTCGGCCACCTGGAGGTGCACACATGTGTGTTTGTGCGTGAGAAAACATGACACCATGCCGCCCCCCCACCTCTATCCACCTCTGAGCTGGAGGCGAGGAAAAGAGCAACAACCTCAATAACTTCTTCGGCTCAAATTAGAGGTGAATTTTTTTAAAAGGGCCTCCCACGCAGCTATCACCGTGTTCACGACTGAAGACTAATTATTAGCTCCATCAAACCAGAGTTAACCCTGGAGACTAAAACACCCGCTCTTAAGGATGGGAATACTTTTATAAAAGACCTTGGAGACATAAAACAAAGCGATTGGTTTTGACGTTTGGGAACAATTTAGCTCATTTGGGGTTTTTGAAAAAGGGAACCAGTTCTGAACCGATCCTGTGCTTTATGGCCTCCTTCCCTCTCTGCTCTAGGTCGCTGGATTTATTTCTGCGTCCGCGCAGCAGGACATAAATCATCCTTGGACTCTTTCTTCTCTGCCCTCTCTTTTCTTTTCTTTCTCCCTCTGAAGCGAGGGATGTGGCTGTCTGCAGCCCAGAGTCCAGCTCTCTCCCCTCCGGAAGAATTAGGCCCGCAGACATTACCACATTGTATTTTGCGGCGCATAGTTTTTCAAATTGGGGGAACCAGTCCTGGCTCCACCACAGTCCCAGACCTGCGGGCCCTTGGGGCCTCTTTCCCTCACTCTCTAATTAGATTAGCCGGGTCCCCAATCTGGCAACGAAGGGCTCCAATCTGGCTATCCAGCTACCTTTGCGGCAAAGCAATATCTGGTCTTAAGAGGAGGAAATGACCTAAATGTCGGTCAGTATGGTATTCTGTTACACCCAATGGTGTGCTGACAAAACAGCTTGAGTAATGAAGACGTTAGAAGAGCAACGAGGGAGAAGGGAGAAGAAAAAGGATTTACAGCTGAGCTCTTTGAAATGTGCTGGGCCAACTGAAGGCTTGTGGTCAGGGCAGCCATTTTGGGAGGAGAGCTGGCAGCTGAAGGGGCCATCACGAGTCGGGTCAGTTCCAAAACAGCCAATTAGGCACTCATGCCCTGTTGCAAATCAATAAATTTCATCTGTGCATGTCGTTTGGATGTGGACGGGTTATGTGCCACAAAATAAGACTAAGAAGAGCATTTGGTCATTAAAAACACCCCAGAACAATTATACCTGACACCCCGTTGTGTCTGCTGTAACACAAGCGTTTCAGCATCTTCAAGCGCCTGAGCAGAGGCCCGTTAAATATCACAGCAGCGTCGGAAAGGAAGTCACGAGGCCAACAGATGACGCCAAATTTAAAGCCAGGCGTTTGAGAAATTTAGGAGCCTGAGAGTCTTGCACGACACAGTATATCTGTCAGTACCAATGCTTAAGCCACTGCCAAAAAGATGATTAAGATGTATAAAGAAAACACAAAGTGAATCTGTGCGTAAAAGAAGTGTATTAAAAAAAGTTGTTAAAAGGGGATGAGGACAGTCAAATGGTACGGTGCTTCCTGCAGAGAAACACATGTGCGGACAAGGCGAGCGCAGCCATGCACTAAATTCCACAAGCAGCCATCTTGATGGGACGTGACAGTATAAAACACGGGAGGACGTCTGGAGATTTCACTGACAGGAAGTGAGCGCTGTGAATGATTTGGCCTCATAAATCATTTCTCGGGGAGCGATGCGGGATGCTTCCAAAAACCCGCAGTCCCTTCTTCTTCTTTTTTTTTGGTGGAGTTGATTCCTCAAAGGGTGCTGCTGAGAGCACATCGCAGCTCCCACGCTATGACACAAATCAAGATGTTATGGCAGCCTGCGATGACTAATTTGCTGTTGTTATGTTTGAGGGTTATTTTTTTTTTTTCTTTTTGCAGAAAATATTTGCAATCCTTCACTTTGGTCCAGAGGGAGCAAAAGCTCAGAACTCAGGACTGAAGGGTGGAGGTAGTGGGAGTCTAAGAGATGTTTTCATGGGAAAAATCGATTGGGAATTCGTCTCTGTGGAATATTTTGTGAATGTTTGTCTAAGACAGGCAGAGCATCTGACTTTAGGAGAATATTTAGTTTTGAGATGAGTTCTCTTGAGTTACAGAAACTGACCAAGTGAGAACAAAACAACAAAAGGTGTGTAAAGAAAATCTGTTAGTGAACAGATGAAACAACATTTATGAATCTAATATAGATGACTGGAAATCAACTAGTTTATCAATGTTTTTCCAGATAACTATGATTGTTTTTATCTTCTCTACTGTCTGCGGTTGCACCATCTGTTCTTTGCCTTTGCACAATTTTAACTCTGCAGTTCTTCTGCATTGTTTCATATAGTCTGACAGCAAATTTCAATAACTTCTGAATCAGGAATTCAGAAGTCCTGTGCTTTCTTTTTTAATCAGGTCTAATTATCAAACTTAAAATACTATAGTAAAACCTAAAATTTATTATTGCTACTTGATTATAGTCTTTTGACTTGAGACAATATACATCCATCCAGCATCTTCCACCATAAAATGATTTAAATAATTAATTTTGGCACTTCTATGATTATTTATCTCCATGATTAATTAAAATATTTTAATTAGGTACATATTTCGATGCAGGTATGTGCACGAAGTGAAAGTAAGAAGTGAAAAATGGTTAAAATCACTTGGTTTAATAAGATTTATATGAGGAATTTGATTTCAAAGCATTTATTTACTTTGTACTTTTTGTTATTGAGTACTACTGCTACTTTGTTGCTGTACTTAGTGAAACAGTGTTTTATAAATAAACTTCCCATTCCTAATTACTGAATGCTAATGTATGAGCATGAAATCAGCATATAATTTATGAAAAGTACCTGAAGCTCTATGAAAGTGTAAAAGGAATAATGTCTCATTAGATATGTTGCTTTTGTCACCGCACAAAATTTATGTGCGGTGACACACATAAATTTTGATGTTCATAAACAAATTGTAATCATGAATGTATCAAACTACCTCCCTATGTAATGCAGAATTTTGATATTCCTCTGTTTCAATGCACCAAACTCAAATAATTAGGTTGGTGATTATATATTTTTCCCCTTTTTTGTTGCTTTCCATAGATAAACTCACATACTTCTCCTTTGCTACTGCAGTGAGTGAGGCGGAAAACAGGCACAAGGGGAGAAGGGCAGCACCAACATCCATAGAAAGTGTCCATTCTGGAAGGAACAAATTTAACGCTTTTATTTGGAGCAATCTTTTGAATGATCTGCAAGCTTCTTATTACTGAGCATCTGTAAATTTATTATATTAATGAAGTATATAAATAATCAGAACCACTCTAGTTCAGTTTGTTCGAAAATTGAATAGACCTATTATTCAATTCTCACCATCGCATCCAAACTCCTTTAACTCTAAAATAAATAGTACATGTACGAAAGTAATGCCAGAAGCCCAAAGTATGTGTAATTATGTGAAAAATATTTAATCGTTCTTAACTTTGTATTCCTCTGAAAGAGCAGGCCATGCATCTTATGATAATGGAGATGTGGAACCTGCTTGCATTTACCTTCCTCATACTGCAGAAGATGATTCCTACGTTACAAAAATAACGTAACAACAGAAAAATCATAAAAAAATTATTTTACTAACATCTAAATTTAAGAACTGCACTTTTATCAGAAAACTTTCACACTGTTAAGTTTTAGCTGTCCAAATACAAAAAGCTAAATACACATTGCATCAACATGGCCTGTGCTTTTTTGATATCCAAACTGAGTGATGCAAACAAAACAACATCCATGTTGGTTCAGCTTTCTCACTTCTTGTTAACAGTCTATTGTTTTTTTATGCGCATTTTATACATTCCCTCTTCAGCTGACAGTCTTTTTAACCAGAGAATGCTATTTTTTGTAATAACTGCAGAGTATATTTTTTCTTATGTTATAAATTCGTCCTTACTGCAAACCTTAACTGACTGCTGCAAGAGCTGAACTTCCCCCCCTGCGAAACAATAAAGCATATTTCTACTTTTTCTATTTGGAAACTAACCTATGATAAAGCTAGAGCTGCAGTAGGTAACTTCTATAAAAATGCATTTTTTGTTTATTTGCAGAAATAAAAATGTTTTCCGTCAGAAACTGTTCTTTCTGACGGAAAGAACATTGTGTTAGAGCTCAGCAGTGCTTTTCCTGCTAATGTGACTCTGTGTTTCTTCTAAGAATGCCATGACTAATTCTGCTGAACATCATAACAAATGTCACAACTAAAACTCAAACTGAAGATGTTTTGGTTTTAGGAAATGAAACGAATACTAATTGGTTTGTGTTTTTTCACATTATCCTTTAAAGTTCCAGTAAATCTCTGCACCACAAGGTTGAAAGTATTTCCAAAAAGACAAAGAAAAACATGGTTTTATCGATGCTAAGGGGAAAAAATATGTCAGCAAAGTAGGTTTTTACGTCATTTTCAATATTTGTCTGTAGCCGAGTTTTAATTACAAATGTGCGCAAATCTTTGTTTATCTTCTGCTAATGTTGAAAAAATACAATTTTGCAATTGCGGTGTTTCCGTTTAATAAGAAATTAAATTAAAGTCACATGTGAATAAATGTGTTTGGACGATATGTTGTTAAAAACGACAGATGTAAACAGTTGCACATTTCTGCCATCAAAGTAGCAGAGCAACAAGCCCCTCATATGTGGGATTGGCTACATTTGCGGCATTTTGGGAAAATTGTCGCTGGCGATTTTACAGAACAGCTTCAGATTCAAGACATTTGAATGATACACAAAGCTTGTTAGAGGTCTGGTGGAACCAGCTGCACATTTTGAGACTTTTCTCAAAGTCACATTGTCCAAAGGAAAACAAAAACAAACCAACAAACTCCTTCTACTTCCTGTTGTTGTCTTTGTGGTTTTTGTCAGTAGTAACATCCAGCTGTTGACGTTGTATGACCTCAACGTCAGAACTTTAAATGTTCAAACAACCATGAAAAAAAATGTGCATCTCAGTCGGTGGTGTGACGATTTGGAATAAACTCAGCAAAGAGTTTAGGCAAAGTCCAAGCATGAAGTTTTTGAAGAAAAGTCTCAAAATGATTATTAAAAAGTTCACGGATGAACAGAGGTGATAAATATGGCCGGGAATTAAAGTACTTTGGACGGCTTGTGCATTTGTGTGTAGATTTGTTTACGTGTGTGTGTTCATGTGTGCGTGTACATGTATGCGTGCGTACGTATTATTTACATTTGGTTCAGGAAATGTTTTTTTGATTTAGAAAGAATATGGAAAATTGGAAGATTATTTATGAATAAACTTCCAGAAAACTACAAAACAACTGAAACACTGAGTCCTTTAAATCTGGACTAAAGATACACCTGTTAGAGTTGCTGTTGAAACATAATCAATAAAACATTAATCAACAATCAGATGTGTAACAACTGAGAAATGTAATGCTTCAGTTGTTGACTGTGTTCTGACTTTGTATTTCTATGTTTATAATGTAAGAGTCCTTGTTGCTGAAATGTGCTATACAAATAAAATTTGATTTGATGTTGTGAACTGTAGGACGGAAAAGGGGAATGACCACATCAGTCAAACTTTCGTCATACTCCTTTTTCAGACTTACGGTTACCAAACAACTGGTTTATTTGTATGGATTTGAGTAAGTATATTTGGTAATAGGATGTTGTATTTACAAATAGAAAATAGGAAATTGGTGAAATGCGTGAAATAAGAAAAACATTGATCATTGTCATCAATTTGTGCAATTTTATAGTTAATGGAAATGCAGCCAGTGTGATGCTTTTTTGCTTAAAATGCAACTAAGTTTAAGCTATTTTGTTTTTGGCATATCTGTCCGGGTTGATGCATTTCTGTTAATTTCTTCCTGTTTATTTAAAACTGGAGAAAAATCCCTTTAAATTAGAATTAAGCAAACAAATCTAGATGAAATGAGTTGTGAAAGCTTGAAGATGATCCCTGAATAAAAGCTCTTGTCAGACGTCTCTACAGCAGCATGTACTGCTCTTCTGTGGGAGTAATCTCTGGATGAACGTCCTGTCTCGCTCACTGGAGGTGGGCCTGATTGAATGGCATCTGAGGACTTGTGGGGGGAGGAAGAAGGGCGCAGGTGATGGAGACCGAGAGGAGACGCTGAGCCCTGCTGGTGTCCGAACGGCGAAGCGAGCAGAAACATGGCTGTCAGCATGATGGAGACTCTGCAGACGCGGGGGCGTAACGACAAACTCACAGCTGCTTCTAACTAACTCGCCTCTCACTCAGCTTCAAACTCAATTCACTGAACTTTTACTGGCACTGAAGCAAAAAGAAATGTTTTGTAATTCAACGCAGAACATCTTGTTATGCTAAATCTTATTTAAGTCTTCTATCAGCAAATGTTTCAGTAGCAGATCCATCGAGCATCTGTTGCTTTCTGTTTTATTGCTCTTTCTTTTATTTGTCCTTTGTTGTCTCTTTACGGCCTGTTGTTTCTCTGTCAGACTGAGGATTGTTTTTTCTGCTTCTTTTATTTTTTTTATCTCAATCTTTCTTTTCTTTTGTACTCCTTCCATTATTTCAGTTTTTACCCTAACTGTACCCATTTCCTTTATTTCAGTTTCTTTCTTTTTTTGTTTTCCCGTGTCTTTTTATGTTTTACTCATTGCACTACTTTAGCATATTTTACGCAACTAAGGCAAAGAATTGATCCAAGAAATTACTCAAGTGAGAGTAAAAGTTGTTTTTGAAATGGTACTCAGGTATTGACTAATTTATCACATCATGTAATCTCAGACAGAAATATAGTTATGTGCAAATTCTAGTTTTTTTAAATTAAAGACATAATACAAATACATAATTAAAAAATAATAAAATCACTATCTAGTGTAGTTTCTGTTACAATCTATGATGTTACTGTACTTTAACACAAAAGGCTCACCAGATTCAAAATAAGATTTAAATAATGACGTTTGAGTACAAACATGCATTTTTAATTACATGCATCTGCATTTGTTTATCTTTTAGTAAAATTACTCACATAGAGTAGAGAAGCCAAAAGAGTTCTAAAAAAATAAAAGCAGCTTGGTGAAAAATTTACTCCATTAAATGGAAAAAAGTACAATGCAGTAGAATTACTCTTTAAAGTACTCCACCCTACCCCCCAAAAAGTTACTACAATACCGTAAATGTAACTAGCTGTCTTACATGATCATTTCTTTATTATTATGCTTCTATGCTCCTGTTTCTCCTTCTTCCCTTCAAATGCTTCCTCTTATTTTTATCTGCTTTTCCATCTTTGTGATTTTCTACTTTTCTTAAATTCTGTTTTTTTTCTTCTCCTTTGACTTCCTGGGATTTTGTCTTTTCTTCTAGAACTGTATTATTTCTATTTGCTGAGATCTTCTGTTTACTTTTACTGCTATTTCAGTGTTTTGCATCCATCTTGTCCTCCCATCTCTTAGCTTAGCCCGCCTTATGTCCGCCTCTTATTTCCAGACAAAACCTTATTTTATGCAGCGAGTGGTTTTTGTATCATCTCAGTTTTGACATTCCCCATCTTCGCCTTTCTGGACGTTCTCGTTTATAAAAACAAATCAGGAAGAAAAACCCACAGAGACCCACGCGCTCTCTCATCCAGGGGTGATGAGTCATTTGCTCCTTTCCTCCACCTTCTGATGGAGCTCCTCTGACCCAGCAGCCACCTTCAAACACAAATAACCAACGCTGATGTGCGATCTCGTCCTCCCACTAAAGTAATTGTAGATAATTGTTGGACCTAATTTGGACCAATTACTAAACTCTGACACAAAATCAGCCCCGTTGGCATTTAAAAAGTAGACAATGTTTAGATCCGAGTCCTGCTCATACCACGCCTGTAGAGAATATCTAAACACGAGCCTCAGATTACAGATTAAAGGTTTTTACCTTGATGCATCAACACTGTCTACTTTCATTGTCTTTTTTACCCCAAATAATTATCTAAATGATTATAGGATAAGTTCCCGTGATGCTGGGATATAACTTTTGCTGAACAATTTGTTGAAGCAACAATGGCAGTAATCACAGTCTGAGGTCTTCTTGTTATGTCTTGGCACACCTGTGTTGGAGTATTTCCTCCCATTCATCTCTTCAGATACTCTGAAGCGCACTAGACAACATTTTAAGTATTTCCAGAGATGTTTTGTTAGGTGGAAGTCCAGGATTTTTTGTCCAGGATACTTTGCTATTTTGACTGTTTGATGACTTTACGAGTCATTCAGTCCTAAAGAAGAATAACATCCACAATGCGTAAAGCTCCCCGAACAGAAACAAACAGTAGTAAAGATACAAATTTAAAAACATACAGATTCTCAAATAAACTGTGAACTAACAAAGAAACAAGAAATCAGGACATAAGATTCAACAAACATAACAAAAACTGCAACCTGTAAAAAGTGTTTGTTGCAAACACCGAGGGCTGCAGTCATTATGATTGACGGCTGCTACGCATCGTCTTTGGCGTCTTTCCTCGTTAAAAGTTATAAAATAACATGACATGTTTGGTTTGCATTCTTGTACTTTTCAGCAGACAACCGCACAACACCCTATTTTTTTTTTAACAGATTTCTGTTTTCTGACAGGCTCTATCAGAGCACTTTGGCAGTTTTGGCATCTGGCATGGCGGTGCAAGAAGAGTTCTGAAGAGTGACGTCATGTGCAAAGGGTCAATACAGACACCTCATTCCTGGGAGGCTTACTGGGGAAACGATTATGTTTCCCCATAATACTTCCATGTTTCTTACTTCCAACTCCCACCGGAAGTAGCAGTATTTCATTGTAATTTGTAGGGTTTTTTTTTTTGCTAATCTATATTCATAATAGAAGTTACATCTCTCTGTTCGGTTATAACACAACATTTAGTAAAACTTGAAAAGCAGCAGTTTTCATCGCCTACAGACAGATAACAAAAGAATTTGACTAAACGTTGTAAACTTGAAGAGAGAACCCAAAATGCTTTATGTGTACTCATTTCATTGTGTTGACAGAAAGCCAACGGCAGAAAACCGCAACTCCGAAGCAACTGAGTCAGTGAAGTAGCTACATATGCTAGTGCGGCCATTTCTTCAAGTTACCATTCCTCTCCGCAATAGCTGTAGGTAGCAGTAAAACAATATTGTCACCAGCTTTGATAGCTGGTGTTCCCACATATTTTAGATTTTTTATCTTTTAGCCTGAAAGCTCTGACGAAAGCCGGTTAGCGAGTTGCTAACATGTAAACAAATGGCTGTTCCGGTTAGTGGCGAAAGTCGCGCCAATAAAGCCTCATGGGGGCTAGGAACAAGATGGATATAAATAAATAAATACGCTATTTTCCGGATTATAGGTCGCAGTTTTTTTCATAGTTTGGCCGGGGGTGCGACTTATACTCCGGAGCGACTTATGTGTGAAATTATTACCACATTATTATATCATATCACGTTATTTTCACACTAAACCGCCAGAGGGCGCTCTAGGCCTGTGTTGATAATGTGTGTGGTAGAAGCTACGTCCAGAGTTAGCCGAGTTGTTTACAAGCGACACCGAAGATGAAGATTTAGTGATTTGGGGTGACAAGGATGGTTTGGTAAACATGTTAGCATGTTATTTATGCTATAGTTATCTGAATAACTCTTAATATGTTATGATAACATACCAGGCACGGTCTCAGTTATGTGTCATGTAACGTTAGCATACCGTACAATTATTCAGCCTGTTGTTGCCTCTATTTTATTTTTATTGCCTTTTAAGATGACATGTCTGTTCTTGGTGTTGGATTTTATCAAATAAATTTCCCCCAAAAATGCAACTTATACTCCGGTGCGACTTATATTCTGGAAAATACGATTAATAAAGAAGTGATAAGGTGAGATAATTGCAGCTGGAGTTCAGTAGTCTGACAACTGCAGGTAGAAGCTGTTTCTGAGCCTGGTGGTCTTGCTAAATAAAGCAAAAAGACCAAAATCCTTTAAACTCTTAACTTTAAAACCTGCTGATGGCAAAACACACCCGAGTCCTACTGATCAGAAACATCGCCTCTTTGGCAAGAAAATCCCTATTTCCATCCTGAATTACATTCTTCTGCAAAGAGCTGTGGCAGATTCCTACTCAGAAACGCACTGTTGAGGCACAACACCGCTGCGGGCCCCTGGGCCTCCCTCAGTTAGAGAGCCAACTTCAGACCAAACGAATCTCCACTTCCAGCAGATTGCTTCAGACGAGGCTGTCAGCGACGGATCTCCAGTCCTGCTGAGCCTCATTTTTTAGGGCGAGCCTCGTCTGTCCGCACAGCACCGGCGTCTCAGAAGGGGAGAAATGTGGACCTCATTTGGACCCAGGGAGCATCAGCAACAGCTTGGACTGACGGGAGGAATATGTGGGGGTGGGAACGAGGCCGGAAAAGACAACGCAATAAAAAAACCAAGTACAATACAGGACAATGTGCCAATTTCTGCTGTTATAAAGTAATCCAACACCAACAGGCGAGACGAGCTGAAAGATGTTCCCCCGCTGTGTCGATTCCTGCCATCAGTTTTTAATGCTGCAGCTTTGGGTTTCCAGGAGCAGCATCAGAAACACTCACAGTGTGTTTTTCCTTCAAGTGATGTGGTGAAGAACTTATGATGATGATGAAAGCGCTTAAGGTGTGTGTGTGTAATTTGCTGCTTTAGAAATTAAATCCAGAATGTTGAGAAACTGAATAACGCAAACCATTTAAGACAATACCACAGAAGAAGAAACCAGGAGTAAAGTAAAACGGTTAAAACGATGACAGTTTTTAGAGGTGTTTCAGTCAGATAAGGAACAATACAAATAACCAAAAATAGACATTTTGTGTAATTATAACAAAAGAGAAATATAACCAGATTACATTTGCAAACATATTCACAACTTTTACACCTTTTCACAGTCATGTTGCAACTATTAGGTTTGTGATTAATCTAAAAAGTTTAACCCATTAATGTTACATAATGCAGATTCAACTGATTAACTCTTTTGACCTAAAGCATCTCTCCTGCAGAGGGTTAATTGGTTCACAGCAGTGTTGCAAAGTCAGCAAAGCAGAATTGCAAATGTGAGTGAAAAGATGAGAATGAGACCAAATTTTGCTTTATAACGCAGAGGTTGTATATTTGGATGGAACCAAGGTAGAATATATCCGAATTATTGCAACAGTACATTTTTCTTCCGCAGTGTTTGAAACAAAATCACTTCTTTTAAACTTTCCTGAATATGAAATTCTGGAAAACTGAAAAAATATAAAATGTTCTAAAACATTCTTTGACATTTTAATTGATTCAAAGCACGAGTTGCAACACAAACTATTAGTTTTTTTTATTTGTATTTGACTACATACAGTCCTGAGTAGTGCATAACAGAGAAGTGTGCAAAAATGAACTACTTGCCCAAAGAATCCTTTTACAAATGATACTATAAACAAACCAACCAAGGCATGGCTGCCCACTTACAGGGACTTAAATCATGGATTTAAATGTTCCAATTTGATGAAAATGAACATCAAATCTGTGAAATTGATGTTCGCAGATACTTTCCATCCAATTTGACTGAGCTTGAGTTATTCTACGGAGGGAAATGTACAAAAATGTCAACATTTAGAGGTGTATTGTTCATGAAGTATCCAAGAAGACTTCAGCTGTAAATACAGGGGGTAATATGTATTACTGTGGCACTAATATGCATTTTTCTGGCACATAGAGCCTTTTTATAAAGCAATTAAGTTACCATGAGTTGTTATAAAAATGCTTTATATCAAACATAACTTAAAAGAAATTTGAATTTGGAATTTGAAGCCTTGAAATTAAGGCTTTGTCTCTTTAAGAAGCTCTCCCTTCATCACTACAATGTTCCTCCAGTATGCTGTTTACAACAGTTTTTAGGAGTGCTGGACTGAGAAGTAGTTTGTACACAGGTGCAAAGTTTTTGCAAATTACTGCTGCCGCTAGTCTGGAGGAGCTGAGAGGGAATTCTCTGCGGCAGAAACTCAGCTGGGGACTCAAGTTTTACAAATTACTCGCTCTTTAACACAAAAGGTTGCCACATGTTTCAGGTTACTTGAAAACTATTTTGCATCCACATTATGCACTATAATGTGTTGGTTTATCACAAAATGCGATACAATGTAGAGTGTAGATATGTTGTGATAAAATGAGAAAAAGGTTAAGAACCACAGTTGATAGATTGTCCATCCACCTATTGGAAGTTGTATATCACCGCAGCCAACGCGATATGAAATACGCTGCGTTTATTTAGACATTGATATCATCACAACACCAAACTTTAGAATATTCACAGCACATATTGGTGCAGTGAAAGGAAAATAATACATGATTACAAACTTTTTTTTCCTTTACAAATAAAAAGCCTGAAAAATTTTGTTAATTTGTATAATTTGTTTCCATTTGTGTACAGTCTCCACCTGAGAGACAAATAACAGTACACATAGTGTTATATGTGTAATGTTTTTTCTCAAAAATTCCTACTTTAATTTCCTTTATTTAATTTTAGCATTCTCTTACTCTTGTTTGTGCTGCCCTCTACTGGCAAAATGTATGTCTCACCTATCTTTTTTTAAATTTGCAAAATAATACAAAAGCAAACAGAAAATAACAGCTTATGACTGCTCAGGTTTTATTTTATTTTATTATTTTAAATAGCATTCTAAGGTCCAAATAATGAAATATTGGTAACTTCTCTTAACATTTTTTGGTTTAAAGAGAGATGCACCAGGGTGGGGTTGAGTGATGCACTGGCAGCTGAGTCAACAAGATTTGGTTGCAGAGAAGCAGTATTATCTTGAAACAGCAAAAACATTTCAGAAAGCAGAGAAAACAGCTGCAGAGTCTCGGTCTGAGTCAGAGGGTGTGCAGAAATGGTAACATGAGCCTTTCAAATGTACGTTCCTAAAAGCCAACATCACATGAGATTTTTCTTCACTAGAGAGCAAAGTTTATTTTTAAAAGCATTTCAGATTTCTGTAAATATTTCCCCTTTTCTTCTGTTTTACAATTCGACTGGATGGTAAGTTCCACCAGAGGGCGCTGTTGTCAACAAACCTCCTATTCAGGGACAGTTAGCAAAAAACAACACTGAAGTCCTACAAATTTAGAAATAAAAGTCCAAGAGCTGTCCCAGTGAACACTAGTCTAAAGGTACTCCTTGCCACAGCGTCTTACAGATGTTTAATTTTAATCCAGGCACATCAGGAGATATTTTGGGTTTGCAGTGACCTAACAAGGCCACATTTATGAACATTTTCCCTCCTGTATTATTGCCAACATTATTGCACTTGGCATCTTGGCATCACAACTCCTCATTTTCTCAGCCAGCTGCTCCGACTTCCCCTCTCTGTTTGTTTTCTGGTCTCTAGGAAAAAGTACTATTTTTTTTTCCTTGTGGTTTCTCTTTTTGAGCCCCAAGTCTGACAAAATAAGGCATGAAACTTTTTCTAAGATTCACGTCTGGGATTATTTCAGCTAAGATTAACCTAAATTTAGGTTCAAGGCATCTCAAAATGTCTTGTGTGGGGGAAAAAACAGTGAGTCGGTTTGGGATGAGCTCAACGTTACGGATCGAAGGAAGACCTGCAGAGAATGAAACTGTGAGATCTGGTGTTGGTCTCAGTCTGCATTAAGAATGGCAGCGATGCCAGAAACGCAGCAGCCATAATTTCTCACTTGGGTTAGCAACTTGGCTACGTCAGAGTCCGTTACAGCAACTATGAAGAGCAAACCATATGCTCCCAGATGATTTAACTTTGTTGAGTTAAAAATCAAAACAGCATCAAGAAAATTCTAGATCTTTATGTTAGAAAAACCTATGCTTACTATTTCAGATCATTTTAGGACTTTCTTTTATTTATTTTGTGACCAATATTTAAATTTTTTACATCTTGCATCTAAGAAAACATCTGTTAGAAGTTAACCGACCTGAGTTCAAAGGATTAATTAGATTGTAAAGTTTAGTCTCGTAAATTACAGTTTTTCTCACATAACTGCAATGCATTTTTAAAATGGTCTTCAGTAAGTCTTCTCTGAGCAGAAACTACATCCAAAATGTCCGCCACACCTCAAAGAACTACAAAAAAGCCAAGTTGAGGCAGTACCTACCCAGTCATATCCAGTCTATCCACCAGGTGTCACCAAATACAAAGAAATTAAATATATTCACATACGCAGCAGTTCGGTTCAGTTTCAGCGGAGCACAAAATGCCAGAATGGAAAGACAAATTTCAAATCACAGACACTATCCAGGCCCGAAATCTCAGATCTGAACTTACAAAGACACATCAAGACATTTACAAAGTCAGCCTTCTATCGCCTGTCGAACATCTCCAATTAAACATGATTGACTGATCCATCAAAAATATCTTTTTCTGTTTAAAAAAAAAAAAGAATTGGACAACCATGTATAATATTTCATCCACAACTCTCAATTATGCATACAGATAAAATAAGATAAATAAACAAACATAAAATTATGTACGGAAAAGTTCAACTTGTATGAATGTCTTGACCAGGGGCGGCGCTTCAGGGGGGCAAGAGGAGCAGCGGGCCCCTCTCCTGTTGAATTTGGTGTATATAGATATTTATCTACATACATACTTTATTGTGTACGTAGGTTACTGTGTAGGTCATATAGTAGGCTGCCCCAATCATTGTTGACTTATGGTTGCTAAAAACTTCACAAGACCGACTAATTTTAGTGACATAGTGGGTGTAAAATATTGAATAAAATGTTGTGCTACATGACTGGCTTTATTTTCATACATGTAACTTTATGACACACAAAATTACAAGTGGATGGTCCATATTGTCTCCAAGTGTATTCTGGGTACAGCTTGTCACCAACGTCATCATCAGTCACTGGGCAACAGATGGCAAACTAGCTAGAGCATTTCTACGGCCTAAGTTAACATGAGTGGAGCTCCATGGAGCGGCATGGACGCATATTTTGTTCCTCGTCTTGGAGGTGAACCGGACTTTTCTGTCAGGTTGAGCGCGTAAACGCCATACAGCAGAATCACGTCTATAGTTAAGGTTTACATTGGAGCCACTTGGAAAAGCGTCTTCCAGATCGTCCCGTTAGAGTGAACCGAGCCGAGTTACAAGCATCCAGAGGTACACAAGGTGCCTCTGCGTCCCCGCTCCAACGGGCGTTGAAATGATCCGATCGCTATCTGCGGTTCTGAACTACTATGAATTTGTGTTGTTTCATCATTAGTGAGCTTTATTATCTGTCAATAGCCCCCAGGCTATTGACCTGGGGGCTGGTCAATAGCCCCGCCCCCAGGCCCGACTCTGACTTGTTCCGCTAGTGGTCTTGACAAATCCAGTCAGCGCCTTTAATATGAACCTACTGCCTTCTAAATTTGATGATCACTTGTTTTTCATGTTTTTACAACACGCTTTGAGACTGTATCTCCACATGCAGTCATTTTATATCCATTTGTACCAGTGAAATATCTCTGAATTATAAATCACGGCAGTTTCAATAATTTCTGTCACTATGCTGGAAGCTGTTGGTCTGTAAAAGTGAAGAACCAGAAGTTCACAGATCAACAGAGAAAGAGTTGTGTGTGTAAATATGTCATAACCTGGAAGAGAGTTTGAGCTTGAAGATGAGCTGTGGCAAGAAATCGGTCAACAAAACGTTGCACAGCACACCAGGGTAACACAAAAGTAATAAAAAGTATTATTAATGAGCCCCGTTATGCTAAAAAGAAGGATGTAGGAACATTACGAAGCATTCAAAGTGTTGCTTTGGCCTTCGGTCTCCAGATCCCCGTCTGATCAAGCGTCTCTGGTATGTGGTGGAAAAACAGGTCCGAGCCATGAAGGCCCCATCGCAGAACTTACAGGATTTGCTGTTAAAACCTTAGTCTGATGGAGGTCTGCTGGAGTCCAGGGCTCGATGCCTCACAGGTGTTTTGGCTGCAGATCGGGGACCTACATGCTAACTGGCAGCTGGTTTTAATATTTTGGGTGATTACTGTAAACATGTGAGATGTTGGTTTATCCTCATTGGGTTTCAATCGGATTTAGAAGAAAACTAAATTGAGACGAGCTGAAATGTAGCAAAATCCACAAAAACGTCTGGGTCCTCATGGACGCCAAGCCAAAGGCCCTGTTTACACGACAACACTTTCTGGTGAAAATGGAAGAGTTTTGTTCTGTACATTTACATGAAACCACTTTCTCTGACAATGGCACAAATTGAAAACGGCTCCAGAGTGCAATGGTTCTAAAACGTAGCCGTGAAAATGAGCAGCTGTAGGGCCGCTTGTCACTTTAAGTCCAAATAAGCTGTTGCTGGCCTCTCCCCTCCCAGCTTGACACATGAAAATGTGGGAAAAGATTTGCAATTATACAACTGTATATCTTTGAAAAGCAGAAGTAGGGCCTCCTGCACAACCAACAAGAATGCAGCAAGTGGTTTTCTGGATGGTAACTCAATGACTAAACACGTTTCTTTTACAGTGCATTCAGCGGAAATACCAGCTGACCAAATGTCCAGAAGCTCAGCTCCGGTTGCTAGGTGACAAGCGGAATGCCGCTGGAGTTGCTAGGCAACGGGCACATTTAGAAGGTTTTTGAAATGGTTAATTTTCCACATGCCAAAAAAAAACTTATTGCCAAAAAAAAAAGAGCTGGGTGATTTTTTTTAGTGCTTTATTCCCTGTTTTTAGAAGCAGTAGAGAACCAAATAGAAATAAAAAAACGTGCAAAATATGAATTTTACACACATTAACGAAACCTCCACCAGAACAAGGCTTAGTTTTGGGTCTGCCGAGACCGGCTGGGGGTGGAGAGGACAGGAAGGAGACTGAGGCAAAAACAGATGCTGCTGGCAACAAATACCTGCCGAGAGAAAAAAGAAATACAAAGCAGCAATAATGGTATGCATTAACACCAAGAATAAAAGGGAGACGTGATGAAAAGACTCTCGGTGCATCCGGCCCTGCAGCAGCTACGCCTATAGCAGCTTTTCTAAAGGCATGACTCACACCAGCCGCCCCTAACCTCAAGCTTTATCATGGAGGAAAGACGTAAACCTCAGCTTTAAAGCAGATAGTGTCAACCTCCCTGACTGACTCCTGAATGAAAAAACATTTTTTATAATAATATTTTTGTTTTTGCTGCTTTTATCTTTTTATTGTTCCTTTTTGCAGAAGAAAGCAAGTGAGGTCCAGTTCTTTTGTGTTTTATTGGTTTCCCTCTTAACCTGGCAAACCCAAGTGAACTGGCTGCTAACACTGACTCTGGTTTTGTTAGAGCAGGGGTGTCCAAAGTGTGGCGCGGCGGCCATTTGTGGCCGCTCACTGCCATTCAAGAATGACAAACATTTGTCCCACCTAATCCACATGTAGACTTGGCTTTTTATTGTTACTGGAGGCAAAATATCCCCGACAGTAACTAGGCTTTCTAGTTTATTCTTTATTTAATAGTGAATAAAATCAGAAGCAGATTCTGGTTTAATGAATGAATAGAGCAAGTTTTGTCATAGAAATCCTGATCCACTGAAAGCTTCTTCTTTTTTTGTATCTTTTTCAATATGTTTCAGATGTACAATAATTTAACATCTTCTCCCTTTAAAAACAACTTTAATTAAAATATTGCATGCTTAGCTTATTGTTGAACAATGTAACTTATTGATTTAGTTTTAAAATGATTAAACATTTTAGGCCCATTAGAGCCACTCCAAGAAAATAATTGAAAAAAATTATGAGAATAAAGTTATAATATTTCAAGAATATATTTGTGCAAGAATACAGTCAAAATATTGCAATTTTATTCCAGTAATCTTATGACTTTATTCTCGTAATTTTTATTATCTTCTCACATGACTCGTGTCACAAAAAGTTTGGACACAATAAAATAAGCACTTAAAGTCAAAATTTAAAAACTGTGTCAGTAATTAATTGTGCTGCTTCCTGGTTCACAGGAGAACTGAATTAACAAACTCCCAGAGGCAGAACGGGTCTCAGAAACGCACCGAAAATAAAATCTGAAATCTGTAGAATTACGTTAATGCGTCTCGTTTTATGGTGTGTGACAGTCCAGCTTTATCCAGTGGAGCGTTTTACATAAACTAGATCAAATTCCTCCATCTTGCATCCGTGATTATTTTCCCTGTGAATGAACAATCAGGCTTCAAGTAGATCCAGAAAATAGAAGAATAAAACAATGACTTCTCTGCCAGAGCTCGACATATTTGCCATTTGTCAGTACCAAACGGTTCTGTTTCTCTCCAGAACGCATTAAAAACACATCAGAGCCGCGTCGCTGCATCGAGTGATAACAAGCGCCTTCATCACTATGAACACACTGCAGTTGATTTCAACTCTGACTCTGCTGCAGTCGGTCCTAACACTCAAATCAGCTGCATGAAGAAGCAAACTAATGCGTTAGTTTATCTCGAAAAGAGTCACGGTAAAAATAAAATCGTGTTAGTGTCTGATTTGCTCCTGGCTCACGTTTTTTAAACAATACTAAAGGTTAAAATTATTACAGAAGTCTGTTTCAAATCTTTGAGGTGCATCACATTATGTTAACATATTATTTTAGAGCTTGATTTTTGCCAGTAATACAATTAAAAATAGCTAATTAGACCAGAATCTTCTCAATGATTATGTATGAGCTATAACATAATATTTCTGTACATAAAAACTGAAAATGCAGCACTATGTTTCAAGTCTAGCAGTATGTATTTTTTAATATTAAAGTCCCTGGTAATTGGTTCAAGACGTATCCTCGGATTCAGCAGTTGCAAAACGACAACTAAAATAACAGAAAGAAGAAAATGTAACTAACAGGGATTTTAAAACTCACAGTCATACTTTCCTTTGTGAGGTCATTATGGACCTCTGTGGAGCCAAATATGCCTTTAGCTTTAGCAGAAGACAGAGAAATAACTGCACAACTTTCACACTTTGATTTCTAAAGAAGTAGAAGATGAACTTCTGATGAATTTTTCAAATCCGTTAAGAAAAATACGGAAATATTTCAGAATTACTGTAAATAAGATATATATTTTTTAATAATATTTTCTCTTAGGAGCCCCAAAAGCAGGTCCAACTGCATGAAATCACATTTCAGTAAAAACTGCAATACATAAGGTCAGAATTACGCAACAGAGAAAGCAGCTTATCAACAGCTCAGAGAAGCATTGTGGGAAATGTAGGACTCAGTTGATCACAGTTTACTGTAAAAGTCAAGGTTTCTTTCAATATGCACTTTGGAAAAACAACTTCCTCTAAGCCTGCTGCAGGATTAGAGACTCTAACAGACAGCATAAATAATCCAGATTCAGTCTTCATGAGCGATGATTGTTTTGTTGACGTCGCCTCTCTTCACGCCTGCAGGAGCTGTCCCACAAAGGCGGGGTTCCTGTCCCGAATCAAGGCTGATGCGATGTCAGCGACCCGTGAAGCCGACCTGCCCCACTGCTCTGAGTCCTGCAGACACACGAGGAAAGACCAGGACAGAAAGGTCAAGACTCAAAGGCAGCAATCTGCTACTCCAATCCAGGACTGACAGATTAAAGCTTTCCTTTTTAGCAGCTGCGTTTCCAAATGGTGGTTTTTCCAGTGCATCGAAATAGATGTATTCTGTAAAACTGTAATGGAAACACTTTTTTTTTTTTTACATAATTTGATCAACAACCGGATGTTACTACTGGTAGAAACGACAAACAAGACGACAGAAAGCAGTAGTAGGAGTATGGATGATGTTTTGTTTTTTTATTAAGACAATGTACAGCTGGCTCCATCAGAGCTATCACAGCATCGCGCTTTTCATTAAAGCTTGTGTCATTCCAACGTGTTGAATCCATCGCTCTTTAGTAAAATCACCATCTACAATTTCCCCAAAATGCCGCAAACGTAGCCGCTCTCAGATTTAAGGGGTTTGTCGCCCCAACGCCTGAATAAGACGCCGACGTCTCCTCAGATGGCTAATATATGATGAGTGCTAGCATCATGGCTGAAATATGTTTATGATTGTCACTGCTGTGATTTTTAATGACTTGTCATGTAAACAAATTTATTCAGGTTTTCATTAAATGTCATATTCAATGAAAACACCGCAGTTGTAAAATTGTGTTTTGTCAACAACAGTGGCAAAGATTTGCGCACATTTTGTAAAAGAAATTCAACTACTGACAGTTCCCACCAAGTCTGGCCTCCGTCTGAGTCTTTAAAGCAACAGGAAACAACAGACCTGTTACGTAGGAGGTCATATAGAGCCCAAAAGAGTCAGAAGAACACAAATTTCTGGGGTTTTTTGTCTTAAAAATGTCTGCATTTGACATATTAGTTTATTTATTTTTTCATCAAGTCTGGGCCAAATCCAGAACAACAGGAAGCCTTCCAGTTTCTTAAGATTTTTCAGTTCAGGATCTGTTAGCTTAAATTTTTCCACCTACTTTTTGAGATATGGCTCAAAAAGTAGGATCAGTGAAGTTAGGATCCGACGACTAAAAGTTTAAAATTTGCAAGATATTCAGAAAACAGTGCAAAATCACGCAATAAATTAAAATCCTATTTGTCTTCAGCAAACGCCACCAGTAGATGTGATGGTTTATATATTCATGTTCACATTTCCTGTCACAGGTCCTGAAATTAGCAGTTAGTTTTTGAAATCTTTATGTTTCTCCTGCCTGCAGAGATAATCTTCTTTAATTTACACAAGGAAGTAATTTTGCAAAAGAGAGAGGAAAAAAGTGCCACATAATTAAAAGAAATTTGACTTTCCTTTTTAGCCTGAACTCCTCAGGGGCTTCTGAACCGGTATGACCCACTTTGAAATATATAGTGCATGATATTAGACAGATCTGCAGCAAACCACACATTAAGACAAACAAGGCCTCACATCTGATGTTCTTAGAAGGGCTCCAGTGTTGTGGTTGTTTTGCTTTTGTGATTCCTCTCTTCTGTAACGTTTTTTTCTCTTCACTGCAGACCGGCTGCATGATGCACTTTTAATAGTTTTCACTCTCCTGACTTCATTCCTCCGTCTGCAGAGACTCTGCTTTGATTTAGTGTTTAGATGAGGCCCAGGGGAGACGTCTGTTTTCCTTTTTTTTTTTTAAGAAACCGCAGAAAAGAGTTTGACTTCGTCTGAGACGTTCTGCACAGAGACATGCTGCAAGCTACGACTGGATTACTCATAAATATCCTCTGGACTTTTAAGAAGCTTTTGATGCAGAAAATAATAAAAATATTTACTGAATTTTGTAAAGATAAAAAACAATGAAGCTGACTGGAAAACATGGAACAGGCGAACAAGGGTTGTTGTTTTGTTTTTTGCTTTGCACTGCAGAGGAAACACTTTTACGCATCTTATCTATTAAATCAAACAGTTCAAAATTTGATTTTACAGTAACTCAGACTTTACAGACTTTTACAGACTCCATTTAGAGTATCTGTTGCCAGAAAGTTCAATTTAATCTAATCTGAGCTAAAAAGTCCAGTGGAATTTACACAATTTCAATTACATTTTAGTCAGGTTGATATTTTCACGCAACATATTTTCTGATCTATTTAATTCGATTTTTTTTTTTTTTACAGTGCCTTAAACTGTTTAATAATGTTTTGGCCACAAACTTTAATCTTCATCTGATCTTTTATGTCTTCCTCCTTTCTTTATTGCAAAGAAAAGCAGAACACTATAATATTTATAACCTGAGCTAATTTGAAATGCACAATCCCAAATGGGCCGTTAACAAGATGAAACAATTTAAAAGACATTAAAACAAAAATGGAAAGACAAAATGTCAAACATAACAATCCTAAGCGTGTAAGTCTGATAAACCAACACAAAGTACTAAATGATGTAGAGTGAGAAAATATATATAGACACGTAGAAATCATAAATCACATTTGAAACGTCTGAATAAATTCGTCTGCAACTTTCATTTGCATGCAGGAGAAGTTTGAGTGCAGAAATTGGATTTAAATAGGAAATAAGAAGTATTCGTGTCAGCAACAATAATCTGAAAGCAAACTTTTAAATTTTATAGGCTCTTAAATGTTTGGAAGAAAAAAAATCCTGCAAGAAAAGTCAGTTTGTATGATTGAGGTGGAAGGAATCTGATTGTTTTAAGGTATTTCCAGATATTAGTGGTTTTCCTGAGAATGTTCCTGAAACAATCTGACTGCAAAAATAATCACCTTTGTGCACAGATTTAAAATGTTTTAAAACTTTTATCTTATACATTTTAAAGCATCACATGGAGAATATGTTAAGTCCATCATGGAGCCACTGCTAAAAGAAAAGAGCCTCAGTTTAAAAGCTGCAGGAATTTCCCATAAATAACAGAAATATAAATTCTTGTTGCAATATTTCAGTTACATTTAATAAAAAAACAAAGATTTTGTTAATTATCTACCTGGGTGATACTTTTCTGCACTGAATAAATGCATGCAAATATTAAAAAATATATTTATTTAAGCATCACTAAAAGAGGCTTTAATGGTACAACACATTCAGCCTAAAGTTCAAACAAGATTATTAAACATTTATGAGTGAAACACTGACATGGGTTTTTACTGAAGACTTTAACACAGTTTGCCTGCTTGGAAGGAAACTATGAAATGGTGCATTATATAATACTTAGCAATTTATCTTAGCACATCAAGCACAACCTCAAAATAACAGAAATTTCAACCCTGATCTAGAAATAACATTTTCTTTAGACTTTTATTGACTTCATTACTTATTTTCACATCAGCAGAACAAAAAGAAAGCTCAACTTCAGATCACCAACTTCTACTTCTTTCATTAAATAAACACAGAAGATTACAAAAAGATAAGTCTGAATTTATTTATATTACAGAAAATATCTTTGAAGAAGCAGAAGAAATGCACTGGAAAATGTCTCTTTTTTTTGCCTGTGGTTTAATCACTGCTACAGGGAGGAAGATGTAAATCTGATTGCATCTTTTCATCGTTTGTCAGATGAAAGCATTTTTTCAGACGTTATCTAAAAGGAGACACATCTTCTGAACGTGTTTAAAATCCCCAGATCATCAGACGGCTGCCACCCAGGCGCATTGATGACGACCATCAGAAAACAAAGGGGTTGTTCTGTTCTGGTCCTGCATATTGAACACAGCTACAGCAATTAAGCTACAGCTAATGTCTGCATTGTAGAGCTCTGTGGTCAGATACAAAGGGGCGAAAGAAAAAGCCCTGAACTTTGCACAAATTTCTCAAAAATAAGCAAATCACAAAGGCTGATCGGAGGATCAAAGTTGAAGGCCTGTCCGGACTCCAGCACTGAATCATTCCCAGCTTCAGAAATGTGGCTTTTGAAATATGAATCTTTCTTCATAAGCCTCATATTAAATCAACTAGTTGCTTGCACAGTGTAACAAAAATAAGACTTTAGTTTTTCATTGACTCGTGGCACAGCTTAAAGTAGTCGCGGGTGCCGCTCTGGCTTAAAATGTGGTTGAATAAAACGAAAAAACCCAAATGGATAGAGTTACTTTACAGTAAAAGACTTTTGAGCACTCAAAGATGTTTGCGTGTTCATCTGCTCTTTGATTTAAATCTATGTAACATTAAAGCAATTACCTACAGTGGAGCAATGGTATTTGGGGGAGTCTGGGACCACAATGGCTAAAATCTACAAATACCTCCTGTGAACCGCTTCCAACTGTCTACTTTAGTAGTAAACACTAAATTTACTTTAATCTGCATTAATATGCACAACAGAAATGGTCTTACCACGACTGCATCAAGTCAACAACGAGAAAAATGAATGGCGCTCTTGGATTGGCTGCTTTGTAAATGCCAGCCAATAGTGTGTTAAGCTGTCATGTTAGTACGTTTTTCAGGCTCCCAATCTACATTTTGTTATCATTTTAGATGTGTTCGACAAAAAAAATCCACAAACTGGCAAATTTTCCGCAAATTATTTGGCGCTACATTCCACAGAAAAATCTGCAAATCAGCAGGGATTCATGCTAAAACATTTTGGAGGCAAATAGAAACACTGTACCTCTGTTGGCTATAAACTACTTTAAGACGGAGTTCCCAGTTTCTTCAGAGCGAGAGCAAAACAAGATTCAAAATCAGTAAAGTGGATAGGTCTATCGTATTTGTAGAGTTTCTGATGAAGGTTTGAGAGAGTTGTGATCATGAATTTTTCAAGTTTCAGCAACATAAGCAGAAAGGACGTTCGTGTGAGCAGGATTGCATCTGAAAGCAGAAAAATGAGAGCAAATCAGAACTGCTTTATGTGTGAGTGGAGTGTTTTGAGTGAGAGCAGCACATCTAAATGAGAAGTCTGGCTTTTAGACCAAAACTGTTGGCTTTTTGTAGTTGAAGGAATCAGTGCCACACTATGGACAAGAACTGGTCTGAGTTACCGCTTACTCCCAAAAATCTGCGAGCAGAGAAATGAGAGGGAAGCAGAGGATACTTTAGCTCAAGTGTTGATTGTTTAGAGCAAAAAATGTGTTCTGTGTTTCTATCTCCAAGTTAACATCCATGATTGGGCTTACGTGTGTCAGACACCAAACATTTGAAACGAGAACCCACGTACCAACAAGTCTAAACATATGTAATATGACCCTGGAGGATTTGCATGTCTTCATCCTCTTGTCCTAGAAGCATGGATAAGAAGGTCAAGACTGAATCTCTGTCTCTGCTGCAGCATTGTGACAAAAGAGTCCCGGTGTGGGACATCTGGTTTCCCTCAAGGAAGCTTTTAGATAAAACCCACAAGCAAATTAATCAGATTGATAGCTCTATTTTACATAATTGGCTGGATTTTGTTACTAACAATGTGGATTTAATTTTCACATGTTCCAAAAAAACTGCTCTTCAGGAGAGTGTTTTCTCTTTATTTTGTTGGAGCCTGTTTTTACAAGTTTCACTTTACCATTATTGGACATAAGGGATCCCTACTTTCCACTTCATAATGATTAACAGCCACAAATCCACACTTCGAGCATTACTCTGCCAGACAGATCATAATTTATATGCAATAGTGGAAGAACTATCATTAGCAGTGAGGGTCGCATTAAATGGGAGAAAGTGACACACTTTTTTCCCAAAATTTACTGCCGAGCAGCTGTTACTTCCATTGCTGCTTTGGCCAATCTCTTGGTGGCCTGGTGGAGTTTATGTATTTTCTTTTGCAGCAGAAAAGTCCAATCCCATAAATTAACAGATAGCATTGATAGAACATCTAAACAGTGCTGTATATAATCTGATCAAGCAGCAACTAAAAGCAAAAAATAAATAAATTACTCCCATGTGTTGGAATGCGCAAACACACACACAAAGGCCGTCTCTGCGGTCACAAACGTATGGAAAGGAATTTCAATTATTAGCCTGTAGTTTTGCTAACTGTTGAAAGGGGAAAAAGTCTGACGAGACGTGACGCGACAGCCCTTTGAAACAAAAAGCAGAGGGAGAACGCAGGAGGAGCCCAACGGGGAGACCACACAATAAGCAAAGAAAGTCTCTCACTCTTTTCTCCGAAATGCCGCAGTTGCAATCAACCTTGCCATCTAAGACGAGGCTGCAGCAGATCTTCTGCCCCACAAGAAGGGGCCAACTTTGAAGCTAAAAAGTCCTAAATTTAGAACCTTTAATCGTGACAATTTGCACGTCAACTCTTTAATAGAAAAACCTGGCATGACGCCTGATCCGGGCATGCTGGAAAAGGCTGCTAGAGTCACACCAGCTACCATAAGTGACGCGGCCAAGAGCATTAGGAGTTTTTACTGCCTCATTTCATCATTCTAATATTTTACTGTCAAAGAACTAATAGTTTTTTCATCCACTTGAGGGCAGTATCTTTGCCAGGACTGAAGCCAGATGGCGTTCTCCACTCAGGGCGTCCTAAAAGAAACAGCAACCACCTGCCTTGGATCTTTCTGAACATTACTCTTGCATCTGTCCTTTCACAGATGCAGTCGTTTCTCTGAAAAAGTCTCCCCACATGACCCGAGTGCTCCTGAAGCCCAGCGGTACAATACTGGTAAAAACACCCGTTGCATTAGTCTGCGCAAAGATAATGTTTCAGGGATTGTGACAGCTCATCCCTGAGTGGGTTTTGTGGTCGTGGGGCTCTCTTCCTCTTCTCTGTGTTTACTGAAGACAGGCAGTAGCTAGGGGGCTGAACTGAGAACAGAGACCCCAGGTTCAATTACTGGTCAGTGAGAGTCCTGACTTTTACACGGCAGGCGAGGCTCAGATGACATTTTGTAAACACTGATATGTTTGGTTTGGAGATACTGGAGTCAGCTAGGATCATTTTAACAATGCATGTAATTTAATGTGCATGGGGTTGATTTATTTAAACCTTGATAAACTGATTTCTTGACAGAAAAGTAGTTAACGAACACCTAAACTTTAAATAAGGTTTGAGTAGGAAGGTTTTTATGTAATTATTGTAATTAGGGAGTGACAATACACCCAGCTTAGCAAGCAAGGCTATTGACATGATTAGAGCTATAAGAGCAAGGTGAGATTTTGCCAGTGCTTCAAGCAAACCAAGAAAAAAAAATCAGTGTTCATTTGTCTACAAAGTTGGTTTTCTTTGAGGAGGTGTGAGTGCACAATCAAACTCTGATGCCGACCAAGAAGCGAACTTTGGTTCGCCTGAAAACCTCGATTCGATTGAAGTGAACTCTGGTGCAGTTCGAATACATATGTGAACGCCAAGCAGAGCAGAGGCCACTCTAAAAGCAGGAAGGAGACTACAGCGCAGGGCATTCTGGGTAAATACAACCGAAACAAAACATGCGAGCAGGAGAAATGGCTTGTGGTCTTTTGTTGAAGACAACAGAGAAATACTACAACCGCTAAGATCTGATGCTACGCCATTTTTGTTTACATTGTGTGAAGAAGGAAGTGGCGCTCAGTGTCTTCTTCATGGTGATTCCTTCAGTGGTTCTTGGTGCAGCGCCACCACAGGCAAGGAGGGGGGACAGGTCTTTATTAATGACTTTGGATTGTTTGACAGTGCAGTGTGAAAGCGAATGTAACAATGTAACAAATGTTGCAATTTTGGTCCCCAACCAAACCGACTGTGAAAACACCTGGTGGTTAACAAACTTTGCAAATGGAAATATTCTCGTTCTAATAAAATATAGCACCTGTATTTATTTTGTCACTCTGGCAGTTAAATGCTTTAGCAGCAAATAAAGCTGATTCTTATTTATTTATGCACATTAATATAGATAATATAGCTTATTAATACTGCACACTTAATTTGCATAATGTCTGAAGATGGTAGAGCAGATCTGTGACATAGTTTTACAAAATAAAGACGTCACACATCTCGTCTATGAGGTTTTTCATGTCTTCACTTGTAAATTGAAGTTGAAAGCATTTGACTATTTACTCCTCTACTATCAGAGCACTGAGCTATAAACACAGGAATTGGGCCGAGCCAAGCTCAGAGACAGACAGCTGAAGTTGACATGAGATGACAGAAACATAACCATGAAGTGTCTCAGCGCAATGTGCTTTGTTGAATTTTGCCAAAGTATTTAGATCCGCTGCCTCAGAGTCTGCCTCGCTTCATCTGAAAATTACTGTAATGTAGGAAAATGCAGACTGCTGTCGTGCAGCATCCTCAGATTTTCCAGAGGTCCAAAGAGACCAGCAGATTTAGCTTCTGCGTTTTTTTTTTTACCTGCTTTCTAAATCCCTTGGAGAACAAATGATGCCACACAGCCCATTCATGGTACAGTGATTTAGCTCTTTCAGTGCGGGTTTCCAAAATATCCTGTCTGGATCGGACAAACAAAAGTCACGTCTAACAGGTCCTCTCTTTCTGTTTACCCAGGACACTGAGCAGGTCTGTATTTCTACTGGATCCCCTCAGTGAGAAGTTTTTTAAACAAGCTCTGATGAGAGACGACTCTGTTTGAATTCACATCACTGAAAGACGAACCTCAAAACAGAGAGACGAACAATGGGACCTTAGATTCAGAGGTATGAAAGCATGAAGGCGTGGGTTGGGTACACAACCACACACAGTCTCAGCGGATGCCTCGTTTACTTATCACACTGTATCCCTTACCCAGGAAAGCCAGGAGCGCTCCACCTCGCGGGGCATCGGAGGTCAGCTGCAGGTGCAGGAGTTTTTCTTTTTTTAAAAAAACGACATTTGTTAGAGCCTGATTTTTCAGCGGCACACATTCTGGATTAGTGTCCTCAGTTCCACCCCCGATGCAAGCAGGAGATTGTCATCGCTGTGAGCTGAACACACAAAAAGAGGTGCAACACTGTGTTTTTGTACTGTTGTCAAAATACCAGCATGCCACAGACTAAACAGCAGAGGGGGAACAAATGGCATTTTTTCCTCAGATAATGTGCACAATCTCAAAAATCCAGGGCTAAGACATTTAAAAAGTCAAATGAAGGGTTAATGCACATTTTTAACATAAAATGTAGAAAGATTTAGTAATTGATTAATTGTCAAACTAAAAATAGGCCACTTACAAAAAGAACATAATCAGAGCAGAAATTAAGACAAAACTGTACAAAAATATATATACATTTTTGAATTTTATTAAAAGGAATCCTTCTTTGTGTCAAATTCAGTGGAGTAATTTTAGATTCACTTGGATCAAATTTACAAAAACACTTGTAGAAATATGATTGTTAAATGAACAAGCAGCAGTATGAGGACCAGATGACACAGCAGACAGGTCGCAGATTAAATTATGAAGATCTTTAAATCATGATTTCCTTCCTTCTTATAACCCCCTTAAAAAAATTAAAATAAAATAAATAGCCCTGTCCTATAAAAAACAAAATTGTGCAAGATCCTATTTATATTTTGAATCTAAAATGTTCTTTTTTCTTCAAATATCTGATTTTGTTTGTTTTAAGTAAATTCTCCATAAAAATAAATTTAAAAAAAAAGACATTTAGCCTTCATGACCTAAATCCATGGCCTACATGCAGAAAATACAATCCCTGCAGCAAAACAGGGTGGTGGAGGTATCATGCTGTGGGCATGTTTTTCTTCAGCAGGGACAGAGAAGATGGATGGAGCTAAAAACAAGTTCATGTTCATTTAGCTCTTTGTTGTTTACTAATTAGGCAAACTAGATTATCTATAGGTAGAAAAGGAGTCTGAATACATATGAAGGCTACAATTTTTTTATTCTAAAACATCTGAAAACATGTGCATCCTTCTCTGTTACAAAAACCTGCAGTATTCCGACCCTTGAGGACTTTGGACAACATTGCTCAACAGGATCTCCCTTGTTAAGGCAAATTGTGCTTTAATTTGAAACCTCTAAACATTTCTCTTAGTTTTTAAGATGATTTTGAGAAAACTGCAGCAGCAGAGCGAAAAGGTAAAAGCAAAGGGATTCACTAACCTAAATGAAACTTGGAAGTCGATGATCTGTGGGTGGCCAAAAACATTCAGAGACCAAGTGGCATAACTGATTTATATGCATGCTCACACACAGCCTCCATGACTGACTGTTTACAAACTGATTGTTAAGAGCGGCGAGCATTATTCTTCCCAGAGCTCACGCCATCTGTTTGATATACAAATCCCTGCTTGGGGAGGCATCTCCTGGTCGTCTGAGTGAAGTCTCCTCAGCCCAAACAGGGAGCACCTCCTGGTCTTTCTAATCTAAGAAATCAAAGCTGAATAAACACCGCTCTGGTATGTCTAATTCCTCGAAGCCAACTTCAGCGGTCAAGTTTCACACATACCACCCGGCATCTGGAGCCTCCTCAGCAGGGAAGATAAACGTTGATACCAAGCACATGTCACAGAGGCGAAGGTTTCTCCACGAGTCTGACTGCAGCGTTCAAATGCATGGAGGTGAACGATGCTTGTGTTTCAGTCTGCGAGGAGAAGCGAGGATCCCACAGGAGCTGCGTCTCCATTAGTAACATGAGCAAAATTCTGGCATTACACATAGAGGCTTCATTTAGTCATATTTTTAAATTTACTGATATCTATTGAGGAAAACAATGGTAAAAATAACATTTTAGTCGGATTTTTTAACATTAATAATTATCAAAACAATAATAAATCATTACAAGAAATGGTAAAAGATAAATGCCCAGAAATGCAGTAATTCAGTCTCCGACATGCGGGTCATTCAGTGGCATAGCTGGAGAAAATGTTGGTGTGTTAAAACCACAGTCTTCCTCAGTGAGAGTACAACTCCAGGAGTGTCACAGCAGCATCTTCGGCAGGTCGTGTATGGTTTCACTTGTCTCCTTTCAGGCCTCGATCCAAACAGGTAGAGGAGAATAGGCCTTTCTCTCCCTCTCCTTTACCTTTCTCTCCCTTTCTTCCTAATCTCTTCTCAGGTTCAGAAATCCCGGTCCGGGCTCTTTGAGAAGGAGGAAATATGGGGTTGGGAAAACATCAGGGCTCTCTCACTGCAGGGATTACAACACCCATATATCACGGTGACAACTCCCTTTTCAGCAGCAGACAAGTCACCAAGACCCTGTGGAGGAACATCTCCTATGACAGTTACTTCCTGTCACAGGCGCAGACACTGATAGTTTTTACCGTCAGCGTTTCACAACATCACCTCAGCGTATGAGGATCCGGTGTCTTGAGTGTTTCCCTGCCAACGTCTGTAGACTTTCACGCATCTGATGTTTGGCTTGTGGGCATTTTCAGAGATGCAACAACAAATGGAGAAAAGCTCAAGAGAAGGGCTTTACAGGTAGTTAAAGAGAGAATGCTGCTAGATCCGCATGACGCAATAATTTCTTACTCCTCTTACAGGCTAACATTGGCAGCTTGCTGTTGGACACAGTGCGTCCTTAATCCCATCGCTCTAAAGCAAACAAAAATGGCGGAGAAAAAGGGAAAACAATTTCCCCAACTGTTCGAACAAAAAAATATATATTCAGAACATAGAATTATAACTAAAAGAAACTGTTCTCAAGACAAGAGGGCATTGTCAGTGAGGTGAGGAAGCGAGTGAGAGTTGTTTATTCATCAATGTGACTACTATTAATTGCATTTTGCATATTGAGAGTAAATACTGTTGTTAAAACAAGAAACCCAGCTAAGACAGCTCCAAACGTCATCTCTGCAGCTGTAACTCTGCCATGTGTGTGTGTAAATAAAAGACCTAATACTCAGGCAGACCTGAGCGCTCCGTTTCAGTTCCATCAACAAATTCTTCTCTGTGTACACGGAGGCCAAGGCTTCATGTTACCCTTGTCAAGTTGTCTTCCTGGCATGGATCTTTATTTACTTGATGGCAGAGAATGTCCACAAAGTTATTTTGGAGGACGTAGGAATGATGACGATCAAAGATGGAGACTAATCTGGCTCTATAAATGTTCTAAAAAGAAAGTCCCGCGCCACTGATCGATTTCGTCCCGCTTTTTTTTTTAATCAGACAACCCCAATTGGCAAAGCCCTTTGCACCAAAAACCAAGTCAACCTTTATCAAATGAAAGCAGCACAATAGGCTTTAAAGAAGCACATTTACAGATACAACTGTGCATCAGAAAATTAACTTCCACTGTGCAGATGTCTGGACAGCAGCATCATTAAGTATTTACAGCTTGCTCTGAAATCCAAAAGAAAATATGTGTTGACACTTCCAGCAGAAAAACCAGACCGGCCTTTGCCAAGAACAGAAAATGTAATCCAGATTTTGTTGTCAAGTGGAACTCACAACGTATTAGTTCTCATGACATCGAACAGAAGAATGACTTTCTGAGTCCCTTCAAGGCTCACACATTGAGGAATTGATTAACTACTAATAACAGATTTCTGGGGAGATTTTAACAGATTTCTAAAAACATTAACCAGGATCTAATAAAGGCGTCTGGGAGAAGTTATCCTCATTACAACAAAAGGTTAGCAGTGATTTATATTAGCCTGTTCTCTGTTCCACTATCTCAGGCTGAAGCATTTTATCATGGTGAAACACACATCATCTCTTTCCAATCCTGTTTTATCATTTTCTCTGTCCTGTCAGAGAAGGGGAACGGGTTGACAAATTATCAGCATTAGTCTCCGTAATTCTGAGGAAAACCACAATGTCCAACATCTGACACCAGAATCAAACTCATATGTGGGACAGCAGCGTTTTGCACGCCTCACCAGCGAGGAAAACCGTCTCCTTTTAATTAGAACCAATTCACCTCACCGTCTCGCCAACCACAAACAAATCCAGGCAGCTTTCAACTCATCATTTAAAGGTCATAATGTTACATTTCAGGGCTACAAAACCAAAAATCTTGAAAGCCAGAACATGCATATATGTCAGAAAACCCAATTTATGTCCAAATGTTAAAACCCACAGTTTTAATATTATTTGGTAGATCACAAGGATTTCTGTAGAAATCAGCTTTTATTAGTACCAGCAGGGATTAAGTATACATAAATCACAATAAGTTTTTCCACAGATTTTTCCACAGGCTGAAACAATTAATCAAATTAATCGAGAATAATTTGACATATCAAATTTATCATCAACTAAGTAAGTAATTGATTAATAGTTAATTTGAGCACACAGACACAAAAAAAAGCAATTTGCTCAAACAACAACATGCTTAGAGCAGTAAATAAGCCAAAACTGTAGATATAATGTATTCAAATGCTGTAAAGAAAAAAAATCATATTAAGGAACTTTTACTGTCCATTTTCTAATCCAAAAAATAATCAATATTTTAGTAGACTTTTTTTTGCTAGATAATCAAGCATTCATTAATGGAATGCTATGTTGTTAAAATTCAGGTAATAACCCTTGTATTTTCTTATTTTCTAAAAAGTAATTGAATTATTTCTAATTTTGTGTAAAAAGGCTTAAGTGGTTAAATGAAAAATCTGCCGGCTAATCGTCAGAATAATTGATCGAATAATCGATTAATAAAATAAGCGTTTAGTTGAAGCCCTAGCTTTTGCAGTGGATAGGTGTTTTTAAAACATTCTTCCTTGACACAACAAGAATCACAACAGGAATCCTGCAGTAAAGGGAGGAACAACGAAAAGACTTTAGCCGCTCGGCAAGGTTGGTGGAATCGACTAACTAGCTCGCTCTTTGGTTACCTAGCAACTCACTCATTCTTTGATTACCTAGCAACCACCTGTTGAGTAACTCGCGCAGGAGCAGTTAAGAGTTTGTTGATTAAAACCAAAAACTGATCGATAATTTATATATGTTTATATCGTGATACGTTTTTCAGCTCTACATTGTATTAGCTCTGTTTTTACGTTTAAAGTGTGCACTGACAGGAAAAAAAACACATTACTAATGTAACGGCTTTTTGCAAATGTTCTTTCCTTCAACATTTAGCAATAAGTAGCTGTGACTGAGCCAAAACAAGCGACAGAAGACTTATTGTCTCATAATTGGCCACATGTCTAGCATTAGCTAATGCACATCCAAACAACAAAGCTGGCCAGAATGGGAAAAGAAATTACGCCTATTTGAGCACTGCCTGATTTTCTTCCAGTCTGTTAAGTCTTTAAGCAACAAGTCCAAAAGGTTTCTTCCTCCTCACTGTAAACATAATAAATCATCAGATAAGTCACATTTGACTGGAGGAGTTTGTTATCACTACTTTTGTTTTGGATTTCATGCCGGTTATGTTTCGCTTTCCAAACACAACATCGTCCCTCTGCAGCATCTTTCGGCTAACTTCGTAGCTGACTTGTAGCCCTTTTTTTTTTCTTGTCCAATGATCTTACCTAAAATAAATCAAAAGTAAGTGTTGTAAAAGTTATCATGTATAACCTTTAATAGTTTTTTTAAGTAAAGAAGGTTTGAGTAAACCCGACCTGCTAAAACATCTCCTCGCCTGAGGCTTTGACGCTTTTAGCACTGATTTGTAAAGTCATGCAGCTGCCAGGAAAGCCTCATTTGTCATAAGACTGCAATCAACCATGAACATAAATCTTGCTGAATGTCAAATGTAAGGCCAAAGAAGTCATGAATATTCAACATTTGTCTTGGGTTTCCTGCACAAATCTGCCTTAAAAAATAAAATTTTTATTTGTTAGCTCTGGTAGCCTGAAACCAGACTCTTCTCTCACTGAAAGATGAATATTTCAAAATTTATGCAATCCTGTAATTACTGAGTCGTAACTCATGGATTTTAGGTCAGCCACATCCACTTTAATGATCTCAGTGCAAGTTTGGCTGACTTCGCAGAGGATTCCCATGACACAAGGTTCAAACGAAGTGGATTGGCCCACATGAAGCTTTACACCTAAAGCACCTTTCCGTCCGTTTTATCTCTCTGGCTTTCAGTTCAGACGTACAGCGTCAGAAAGGAAGAACGGTGATATCCTGTTCTTTGAATCACACAGATTGACCGACATCTTTTCCCACTTGCACACAAAACGTGGCGAGGAGAACTTTGCTCATACGGACGATAAAGACAGCAATCTTGCCTGAAGCCAAGACTTTTGAACAAAACACTTTAAAAGATGTTTCCCGTCTTGTTTTGTTTGGCCTCTCCCTAAATGTGCATTCCTCAGGAAGTCTGAAAGCTCCTAATGAAACGAAACAAAAGAAAAAAAGGGAAGTGTGAAAAGACAAAGCCCTTACCTCAGGCTGATGAAGCCGGATGCCGTAGAGAAGAATATTCCGGGGCCGGGCTGTTGAGGCCAGGTCCATCAGAGCAGCAGACTCCGTCGCTCTCCTGCTGGTAGATGGCTCCTCTGTGACACTCAAATGCATCTATTTAACAAAAAAGTATTTAAAAAAAAAAAAACAAGGGCAGGTTATTTTGCTTTATTTTATTTCCAAAGTAATCCCAAAGTCACATGTTATTCTTAAAAAGTCTCAGCTAATTAGGAGAAACAACTCCAAGCTGTCAGCTTATTTTCTTTAAGCACATAATTTTTTCAATCTGTTTTAATATCAATCTCACATTTTAAGAGATTATTGAGCAAATTGGAAGGATTTTATCCACTGAGTCATGCAGGGCCAGAACTCCACACAAATCTGTCCCAAAATAAAAATATGGGGAACAAAAGATACTGAAGAGTCGAGAGAAAGCATTTTTCAGACCAGAATAAATGAACATGCGTCCAAAATCAGGTGAAAACTGATTTCAAATGACTGATGGGTATTTTAAGTTTGGATTGTAATGATTCCTATTAACCTTTTTTTTTCAAATTCAATCATGTTTGATAACAACAAACTATCATGTTAGCAGTGTGCTTTAGCTTTAGCAGAACTAATGTTTAGGGCTGGTGCTTTAGGGTTAGCACAATTAACCTTTTAGCTAGCAGTACTCAACACTTTTCATTTGTTGATATTTTTGGGAAGGCTACAGTAGAAGCTAACAGAATGTCTTAGTAAAACAAAATCCCTGGTTTTAATAATCCAGGTGTTGATCTGGTGGATATGCAAATTTCAGTCGGCATTGCTTGGACAAAGCCAGTAATAGATCCAAACTATTGCATCAAATCACAGGTGATATTCTGCCAAAGTTGCTTGATGTACAAGTTGACCATGCTGAAAAGTAAAGATTTTAAAAGCATAATTAAAGGACAAGAAATAATATTACATTCAAGGCCATAACAATTTCTTGCTGAAAGTGCAGTTCTTCTCACTGTAGGATAAAAACCATGAATAACCCATTTTCTGCTGGTTAAGTTCTTTAATTGAAAGGTTTCTGGCTTAGTTCTCAACTTCCTTTCTACCTTATTGAGTTATTTTATCAATTTCCATGTGAAAACAAACTTGTCACTGATTTCTATTTCGTTTCTGAAGGCCTGAATGTGAGGCAGCTAAATAGTTTCATATTCTTGCTTGGATCCATCTACATGCAATAAGAGAATTTTTATCAATAAAAGCTGACTGAAATATTAATAAAAGTCATGATTGATTTCTCAGCCTCCCAACCGATCATTTGTCGTTGGAACAGAGTGTCCAACTCGTTTATTTGTCTCCTGACTTTGTTTGCAGCTACATCAGCTCAAGGCCCAGCTGCACTTATAACGACCAAATTCTCAGAATGTCTTTTTGTCTCTGCTTTCAACCCGAGACAAACAAGAGCTGTTACATATGCAAATAAACTTTTCACATTGAAACTAGAGGAAAACAACCTTGAAATGAATTAATAAACCGCAGACGGTTCAGTTTGCCTTTAAGGTTAAGGACAGGTTGTATTTGGTCTTGCTCTGACAGACAGCGGTGGATGTTCTACTAATGAAGTCGTCAGTGACTAAATCTGCAATAAAAAATAACACTCTGTGACATTAACACTCAATTCATTAGAGTGATTTTATGAAATGTGTCTTTTGAGCTCATGTTCCAAAGCTGGGAACAGGTTCCCAAGATTTTGGTCATCTGGGGAGAAAAGTTAAAAAGTTTACACTGTTTTCATTAAATGAAGAGATTAAGTTTTCTCCCCCTGAAACTGCAGAAGCGTTGCTGTGGGTTTTGTTCCTTTGCTGTATCAATGAGTTGTTCAGATGACAACAAAAACAGTTGTGATTGTGAAATATCTGAATCATTTGGCCTCGTTGTTGAACTATAATGATAACATATATTATTAACAACACTCTGTAGACACAGCAAGGCCTGCTTTTACACCCAGACATGCAGAATAATAAAAATAACACTTTTATACAACATTCCTATCAACAGAAAGTAGGTAGGAAAACCTAAAAAAGTAACACATTCCATCAAGAACAAACTACAGAAAAAAAAACTGACATCAGTCTTGAAAGGATTACAAAGTCATTTCTCGTCAATTTATCCTAAAATTAAAGGGAACCCATTATTCAAAATTCCCATTTTGCACGTAACACTTCCATTTGAGTCTCAGCAGACTGAAGGTTTATGGTCATTGTGTTCTGGAGGATAAAGGTTCAGGTTGGCAAGAAGGAAATGTCTTAACAGATCAGAACAATTAGTTTTAAAACACACATATCGAAGCGTCGACTTGGCTGTAGAGTCCTGGCTGTAAACTCACCCAGATAATCACTGCTGGGTTGAGAAGAGCTCGGTTTTCTGCCTCTAACGCCACAATTATGGCCTCCACTTCTGAAGGGCAAAACGGATCGACCTGGATATCGAGGAAAGCAATTATTAAAGAAGATGGGTACAGATAATTGTTGCTTGGATGTGTTTTAACTTTATTAAATTAAAAGGGAAACTCACAGAAACCTTAATGAAGTTCCAGTCTTCCAGCAGATACCTGGCGTTGTCTCCCATCAGATCTGGCGTGACGATCAGATCCTGCAGGGATATTTCAAACCTTCAAATTATAACTGGTGCATTTGAGGTCAAGAGAAAAACTGACTTCAGTGCTTTAGGGACCTCTGGGTCTCGTCCCTTTCACTCCTTTGGTTACAACCACATGCTTTCCTGCCGTTTATAATTGCACGATTGCAGAAATTAAAAGGCAGAATGTTCTATAAGCCCTGTACTCGTTCTTTTAGTCAAGGTGGCAAGAACAAGAAAAAAAACGTCCTCCCTGGCAGAACATTTCATACTTCACAAAAATTAAAGTGCAGAACTCTTAGGAAGTTTCATGGGTTCTTCCTGCTGCAGCATTTGTGTATAATAATTGCAAGACACAGTTGATGTGTCCGGAACAGGCTGCAAGAAAAAGACTGATGCCAGTTTGTTCTTGTAGACCTGAAAGAAAGAGGAGATGTATCTGTTCTTGTGGAATATTGGTCTTTATGGAACATCTGCAGCAATAGAAAAAACGGTTTTGTAATTATACAATGCAAATGATGTGTTTTGCAAACTCTCCAGCTTTACCTTTTATGCAAACAGTTCACAATGTGCAGTAATTTAACGGATATTCAATGCATAGAAAGTTATCAACTTGTGACATTTATTTTCTTAAAAATAAAAACATTTACAATTTTTTTCTTCATGATCCATTAAATACACTATAATCATAAGTCACACGTTGGTGATTTTGTAAAAAAAACTTTGTAAAAAAGCAGTGGGGGACTGATTAGAGGGATTAGCGGACTGATTGCAATAAAAGAGAAGCAGATGTGCTTGACATCATTGGATTCCTTTATTTGAAATGATTATTTAGAAAAGAAAGTGTCAACAAGATCTAAGGAAAAACATTTTGCAGTTGAAAAGTATAAAGCGGACTTCTTGAAAACATCAATAAATGTCTGAATGTGTTTGAAAAATTGCTCAGGTTAATAAAATAAGTTACCAGGGCCTAACAGTCTCTTCCCAATTCAGGGACAGGGCCATTGTGACAAATGAAGAAAGGTATGAAAGTATTCTGCAAGAGAAACTCCTCCTAACGTTTCAAGGAAACATGATGAACAACAATGTCTCAGCAAAAGTAATAAAAGCAGAACAAAGATCTGAACATTCAAATTTTGGCCCAGATCAACTTCAAATGACGAAGAAACACATTAAGTATCAACTCTTCTGATAAATTACGTTTATTTGCTAATAAAGGCCTTTAAAACCATTTCACTATGACTGTAGTTAGTAGTCACTATTGCTCTTTTCGCCTCCTGCTGTGTCAGAAAACATTACTTCTTGGGCAAAATTAAAAAGCAAAAACTACATGCAAGCCAAGTTAAATTACATTACGCTGAAAATTTAGTAAAATCACGATACATCCAAGAACTATAAAAGCTTTTATGCCGAAACAGCCCCAACATGGAGGATCACCCAATGAATTCATTTACCAATCATCTCTTCTGTTTTGCATCTAATTACGCTCTAAAACTAAAATGTCATGTTTGCATAAAATAAACACCATAGTAGACATCCAGAAGCTGTCTTTGGCACTGAAACACAGTTTGTTCTACCCAAACGAAGTAATGGAAAGCAATTGAAAATGTGTAATGGTTATGGGAAACATGTGTTAGGGGCTAGAGGAGATAGATAACAGCTCACTGTCTATGGAGAAAAATCAGCTCAGTCCAACTTGTAAAAGATTTGCAAGCTTTGAACAGAGAAACTGGCATGATTTAAACCAGGATGGCAGTAAAATCCTGAAGTAGACGTGTTTGTTTAAGATCACGCTTAGAAAGAAACCACTAAGCTCTCAACACTGCAGGAACTTAGAAGTTTGAAATTTAAAACGAAACCTGAAACCATAACATATTTCTACTGTAATATTGCTTTGGAAGTACAGGGGGACGGTACCGATCTAAGGAGATGAGGAAAACAACTAGTGTGAGCTTGAAAATGAAACGATGAACAAATAGACAAATAAAAGCACAACGTACCAATACAGATAATTAATAAGCATGAAATTAATTGAACTGGAAGGTGTTGCAATGCCAAACAGAGACAGTAAGAGATCTGAGTTGTGGCTTCAAAGAAAGATTTAAGGTATTGCCAGCATTGACTGCGGCACCAAGCAGTCAAAACAGTGAGTGAAGATTGGATGCCTTTAGAGATGTGATACAGAATTACTAAGTTGTAAAATATTTATTTTATTGTTTCCATCTTTTATTAAGAGTAAAATATGATTGATGTCTCTTTATTATGTGACAAAAACAAGGTTGAAAGATTGTTTTAAAGACTTCACCATGTTTACCGTAAAAATCCTGTTGACAACACTCCTCTGAATTTGAAGAAATCCCAAATCATTTTATTCCATAGTCTTCCTCTCTCTGCTAGCATGCGCCGCCAATTTCTCCACCTGCACACAAACCCAAACTGCTTATCCCTGTGTTAGAGCCACGTGATGGAGCTGGGACAAAAGTAATTTTTCATCTTCCGCCTCCTGTACTTGTCTTTCATCCCCTCCATTATTCTTCCTCCTTTCCTAAACCCAGTGAAAAGGATGGATCTGGTTCCTTGCAGGCACACCGGAAAGCTTCAGCCCCACAGGCCACCTGAGCACAGCTGGGAATCTCTCCAAACAGCCGATCCAAAGGAGCCGACAGAGGCTCCAATACATCACCGAGGCTCTGTTCAGCGCCACACAGTGAGAGGCGCGCGCTCTGGCACCGGATTATGAAGAACTTGGAACGGGTTTAAAAGAGGATGAACTGTTTAGATCACTGTGGAACATTAAAACTAAAATGTGGAGTGTTCTGCCACCAATCTCTGCTGTCGGCGTTACATCCAGGGAAGATAAATACAGATGTGCAAGATAAAGCATTCATGTCTCCAAATATAAAGACTGGCTTAGGGTGTTGTGAACACGTGGTAAAATACAGTAGAAATCTAAGGAGAGTCGTTTGAGAAACCAACAAAAAGCGGTGAAATGTTCTGTCTTTAGTTTCTACATCCCCTCACAAAGCAAACAGCTTCAAGAGTTTGGGGATTTTTGACGGAGCTGACGATGATGGACTGCTGTGTCAAGTCTTCTTCAGTGCATTCCACAGATTCTCAATGGAGTTCAGGTCTCGACTCTAAATTTTCACATCCTGACAGACTGGCGACAACCAACCAGACACTGTGACTGAAGATAAAGTACCCAAAACAGACGAGACATAATTAATCATCTCGAATGACCGAAAGATCAACAAGGATTACAAGAAGCTAAAGAATTACCAAGGTAGAAAAGTGGAGCTCAGATTCTAGATAGGTGCTTCCAGAGTTTAGATTCTTGAAATAGAAAAGAGGCTGGTGCAAATAACAAAAAATATATTTGAATTTTGTTTCAAGTAGCAATTTTGATGACGTAGCAACTTGATGCCAAACAACTGCGCTGCAAAAAACACAAAATCCTACCAAGTATTTTTGTCTGGTTTCTAGTGCAAATATCTTAGCAAGCCTGAAATAAGACAAAACCAACTTACAAGTAACTGGTTGACTTTTAATTCCTTAATATTCCTGTGAGCAGAGAGTTTTGCAAGCGAAGATTTGCGCCGAGCAGAGACTAAGTGTGAGCGCGAGGAGAAGTTTACAGTGCAATCATTACAAGTTTTGAGAAGAAAGACATGAAGTCCTGCTTTCAAAATAAAAATGTAAGACAAAGTATTAAAAGTTTTGAGAACTTAAGACATGAAGTTCTGCTTTCAGACTGAAAATGTGTGGGCTTGTTCCTCCATACTCAACCAATTAATCAAATTTTGAATAGCAAATTAAACTGTAAAATGTGTTTTATTCTTTTCAATTTTTATTTAGTAATCAAAGAGATTTATTTTTTATTATATTTTGTGTGTTCAAGTTTAATAACATGAGAAAAACAATATTCTGTTTATTCAGGCAGTATTTATACATCTAATGCAAAATAATGCGTGTTTTTAAAATTATTTTAGCATATTATAAAATAAAATTAGCGCTTAATGTTATTGCTAACAAGAGAAAACAATTTTTTACAAGAAAATGGCTGCTTACCCATAAGATCAACCAACTTTAGATTAACTCAGTAATTAATAATTTGCATCTCAAGGCAATATCTCTTTTATAATGGGCAAATCTACCTGCAGGTATTGATAAAGTTACATTGACCTTTAAATTCTTGAGGTTTTTAACATATTTTCTGCATCACAGCCATCTGAATCTGTCAGCAGCTGTTCATCAGGGATCAGTTTCATGTTCTCATTACGGTTGCAGAACATGTTACCTTTCATATATTTCACGAAAAGCATTTTCTATTTTTCATGCTTTTACAGTGTAGGTAGAAACATGCGATCCTGGTCCAACAGAGCTGAGTCAAATGCCTGAGTTACGTCCTCCTAATGATCAAAATCTTTGATGTAACTGTGCTGAAAAGATATTCATCTAAAGGTAGCTGGGCTCCAGGCTCTGAGACTGAAGCTTGAGAGCCCTGAGTTGGAGGTTTCTGATTTTCAAACTTGATCAACGGAAATCCCGCAGTTCTTGAGGTGCAGAAAAGTGTTTCACATATCAAAGGTTTATGTGGTCTGTGCAGCCAAATCGAATATGAAAAACTGTCAGTCTTTACTTCTGTGCATTCAGGCGCTGTTTTAGATTACCCAAGCAAAAGGACTGAGAGTTCAAAACAGATGTTAAAGAAAGGCAGAGGGATGAACATTGACCATTTGTCTGGTCTTTTAGAAGGGAGATAATATTAAGGAGGAGGCAATAATTCATCAATAAACACCCAGTTAATCAGGAAAACTCCCAGAGTTCACCCTTTCTGTCTGAATCAGAGAGAGATGGAGTTTGGGAAGAAATGAGGAGAAAAATGGAGTGTGGACATTTTCAACATGCTACGATACACGGCTGACTGTAAATACCAACTCCCACCACTAGGCCACCCACATGGAGTTCACATAAAGTTTTGTCAGGGAAAGTTTAATGAATATGAGAAGAGACAAAGAGGAACAGCGTAAAATAAAAAAGCGCCTGTTCTTTTTGAAAATCACTCTTTAAAACACAAAAGTACGAGGGAGGACTGGCAACAGGTTTTAATATTCTGGAACAAAACTTCTTATTTCTTCACATGAAGATTTCAGAGCAATTTCGAGAACAAAACATTAAACATTGTAACTATAATTATGGAAAGCTGGTATTTTGCAGCAGTACTAACCATATTCAGAGCTCCAAAAGCTTTTTGGAGAACATTGGCCAGAGCCACAGGAGCTTCCAATCCCCCGGTTATAAGGCAAGCTGACTGCGACAAAGTCTCTGAAAACAAAGAAACCAATGAGTTATTTCAAGAGAATTAAGGCTTTGTGATTGCGTGTAAGAGTCTCTCTAATATCTGCCACTTTCTCCTCTGCTTTTTTTTAATTGGAAAGAAGTTAGTAAAGTTTACAACAAGCTATGTCCTGTTTTACCACAGTCCTGCATCCTAACTCAGCTTTGTTACTAAAATCTCCAACAATCAAGGGTTCAACGCATAAAAGATTATATAGTTATACACTGATATTATTTTTATGATCCGATATATTTTCCTTTTGTATTAAAATCCCAGCTGGCCGGAAAGTAGGTGGAGAAAATATTTACTAACGTAACAAAGTTAGGAAAAAGTTTGATATTCAACTTTTTCATGGCGATATTTCTGTATCACCTGGATACTACTTTACAACAGTAAAATTTACTGTGAAAGCAGTTTGTTTATGTAGGGAGATTTATTGTTAAAGTAACTGTTTTGGAGTTTAGCTACATTTCTCCTTTTTAAATCTGTTTCTGCAATCAGACACCAACGCTACTACTTATTGTTTCTGGCTGCATCTAAAATCAGATGAGGCTTAACTTTTGGCTTTGAAGAGTTTACATTGAAAATTCATTCAAAAAGGAGAGAAAGAACAGAAGAAGACATTTTGGCTTTTAAAAATGATCAACAGCACTGATGAGATATAATTAAAATAGAATTGTAGTTACAGCTTTTCTTAAACTGCATATTAGCTGCATGCAATTAAAACAGGTTGAAAATGCTCAAAAATGAATGAATCACTTTCTATTGCTTTCTGTTGTTTTATCTATTTAAAAATATTTTTTAAATTAATCCGCTTGAGAAAAACATTTATTATTCCGTGAATCTTTTGAGGAGATAAAAGTTTCATTTGAAAACCCACATTTTTAAATTATTATCAGATTTAGACATTTTCCAATAACTAGTTAGCAGCTTGTATTGTTGTCAATGTGCCTCCGAGCTGCTAATTGATTTACACACTAAGTGGATTACACCGAGTGAGCTGGCGGATATAACAACAATGATTCACCAGCGGGCACACAGCCCAGCTAGAAGACATACCAAAAATACAATTACGTGTCTTTAGAAAAAAACACAACAGTTATCAAGGACAATCAGCTCATTGCAGACTCCAAGAAAATAAAAATTAGACCTCCTATTCAGATGTCTCGCTTGATAAAAGAACCAGTCGTTTATGCGAACGCACACCAACCGAAGCAATAAGCAGTTAGTCAAACTGACAGATATGAGAACTTCCTTCCACGTGTTCTTTTTTTTTTTTTTTTTTTTTAAACACACAATGAATTCATTCACTTGGGAGGCTCTGGGACTTATCGCCGCACACCTCTTGTCACCATCAAACAGGTACTTGTTGGTCCAGGTGCTGGCAGGGTGAAATATGGGGCTGTGTTTATTTCCTCTCCTCTGATTGTGAAGGTGTCCCTTGTCCTAACTTGCTCTCCTCAGTATTCACCGTCTGCTTACACCCGCCCTCTTCATCTCAGGCCAAACAATGCTTAAAAAGAATTTCCCCCGTTAGAGAATGGTGTCGGGTCATTTTGGTTTATTGTCACCTATTGACTGCAAACTACAGACCACACAAAAAGAAACAAAGCACCCCAGCTCTGCTCACTTCAGGGCATTTATTCTGTCAGCCATTCACGTACGCATGCATGCATGCATACCGTACAACTCAACAACAGGAACAAAGGTCTCTGAATGACACACACAGTGCATCCAGAAAGTATCAACAGTTCTTACATTTTTCCATATTTTCTCTTACAGCCTTGTTACAAACTGCAACACAAATACCTCATTATGACAATCTGGAAATTTTCTTGAGATTTTCTGCTAATTAATTAATTTGTTCATGAATTTTTTTTTCACATAATTATTCTTAGATCATGAGTTTTTTTGTGGGCAGTTCTATCTATTTTCAGCTGTTTTAGGGTCTCTTGTCACATTAAATCTAAGTAAGCTGCTACTGGCCACGACCGCCAACTTAACATTTACGCTCACACATAAAAACGCCTGCAAACAGATGTGCAGTTATACAACTGTACATTTTTGAAAAGCAGAATTAGAGCCTCCTGCAAAATCAACAATATAGCAAGTGGTTTCTGGATGGTAAGTCAACAACTAAATCCTGTCTTTTCCAGCAGCCATTGTACAACGCATACAGCAGGGAAACCAGCTGACAAAGAGTAACGGAGCTCCACTTGGGTTGCTAGGTAACGGTGCTCAGCTTGGCTAGGGTTGCTAGGTAACGGCGCAGAGCCACTCAAATGTGTCTTGCTAAAATGGAGGCTTTTGAAAAGGTTTGTTTTCCAGACACCAAAAAACCATTCATTTGTTAAAAACCGTCTGGGTGGAATTTTTTTAATCCAATGGTCTGTTTTAGAAGCATTTGGAAAGTCACACACTTGTCTATACAAGGTCCTAGAGTTAACACCAAGCTTGCAATAACCAAGCTTGGTATTAAAGGAATTCTCTTTAGACCATTGAGACAAGATTGTCTTGGGAGCCAAATCCAGAAACATTTCTATGGTCCCAGTGACCGCACTGGCCCCCATTATGAAAATGAAAGAAGCTTGAAACCACCAGGACTCTTCCTGCAGCTGATCAGCCAATCCTTCATAAAAGGTGCCTGAAGGACTCTAAGGCCACGAGAAACAAGATTCTGGTGTGATGAGATCAAAATCGCTGGTGTGAATTCCAGGAGTCATGATTGGAGGAACCGGGGCTCAATACCGGGTCAATACCATTCCCCTGTATTGACCCGGGACAGTCAGCGAAGCATGGTGGTGCCAGCATCGTGTTATGGGGACTTTTTGGAGCAGCAGGAATTGTCTGGACAGAGGGAAAGATGAATGCAGCAATGATCAGAGACATCCTGACCTGGATGGAAACCTACCCCAGGCAGCTCTTGACCTCAGACTGAGGCGACGATTCATTTGTCAGCAGGACAACAGAGGATCAGAACCGCTCTGAGAATGTCCTGGAGTGCCAAAGCCAGAGTCCAGACCTGAATGCAAGTGAACATTTCTGAAGAGATCTTCCATGCAACCAAAAGAAGAACTGCAAAGCTAATCTGGTGGCATCACATTGAAAAAGATGAGGCTGCAATTGTATTAAAAGTATTAAGCAAATTTCTTTGTCTCCTCTTTTTTTTTTTTTTTTTTTTGCAAAAATCCCTAGAAGTTTTCCACATTGTTCTAATGAGGAATTTGTGTGCACAATTTTGTGGAAAGAGATTTTACTTAATTCAATCTTCAATGAAGCTGTAACAAATAATGTGGAAAAAGTGAAGCACGGTGAATACTTTCCGGGTGAACTGCTTAACAGGCCGAGTAAAAAGAAAGGTTACGAGGACGGAAACTCACCTTTGATGATGGACTCTGCCGCAGCTAAATCCCGTTTATAGGTCACCTGACGGACAAACAGTTGCTTAGCCAAAGTAGAAACAAAAGTGGTTTATTCACGCACATCCATGCAGAAATATTTTCAAATTATTTCCTCAGATTTTGAGATATTTGTCCTAAAACCTTCACAACTCAAGAGTTGCCTCTAAGCTACAGAAGCTTAAACCTGAGCTGATAAAGGTGATAAATCAAACAATCGTAAATCATTAAAATCCCCTTTTACTCCTATGAATGGTCCCACACACAGATTCAGGGTCTTTAAGTACAAGTCAAGTGTGGTTCAATTGCTAAAAAATAAAAATATTGTTAAATGATATCTGATTTGTTTTTGTTAAATTGAGATTGTCAGAATTATTTCTATTCACCAAACGCCAAAATTAGAAGGGAAGTCATTTTTTTATAGAATTGCACATAGATTCACAGATGTTTTCAAACATTTTTTTTTAGTATTTGCTAGGATTGCCTTTTGGATCAAATTATGTGGCTTTTGTTTCATAATCTTCTCACCACAGTTTGCTGCAAATTTGCCCCATTCCTCCAGACAGAACCAGTGTAACGGCGTCAGTTCCCAGGAAACTGGAAACTGTCATGTTTCAGCATATAAAGACTTTTTTACAAAGCATGGTCCATGTTTCGACTTTTTCCAAAGTAAAACTATTTTAAAATTCAAAAACCTTTATTTCTGTTCATTAAACAGTACAAAATCTCACTTAATGGATCAGTACCATCCCAAAGCAGGTTGTTTTTACGCTCACCTTCCACAAGGTTGGCGGACCATCGATGAGTTTGGCGTTGGTGTCGCAGTACTGCAGAGCAAGATGGAGACACTCGGTACCGAACTCGAAGTCTGACTCGGTGCACTGCAGAGGGGCCACATGGACGGTGTAATTTATGACAGAGAAATTATTGTCAACAACAAAATATGTGTCTTAATTCTTAAAAGTACTTCTTTACAGGAGTAATAGTTCTAAAGTATGAGAAGAGCTTAAGTATCAGAAAAGATAAAAACGGTTCACGGCAACACGTAGGGAGCAAATTTTCTAAGTGTTTGCAAATTCTTTGGCTTAATTAGACACCCTAACATCCTGAGGATTGTTACAATGCTTGAGTTGCAGCATAAAACAACCTGGAAATGTTTGGTGAATAAAACCTCTTTTTGTCCTTATCCACTAAACAATTTGATTCAGCTTTAATAATACTAAACACCATTTTTTAAACCAGTTATTTGAATTTTGTTGGTAAACTTTAATAATCTACTACACTAACTTTTCTACTCTATATGCAGCATCGTAAAAGTCACAATGATCTTTTCCATTTGATTTAGTTGTCTGCAAAGTGATGGGCTTGCAAAGAAAATGCTCAGAACATGACGCTGCTGTCACCACATTTTTCACATCAGAGAGCTCCATTTTCTTTGGCCGATGAAATCTTTTTGGCCTTATAACAGCTCTCTTATCTTTCAGATTTAACACTGAAAATGTTCAAGTCTGTTTTTAATTAAGGTCTTTTTAACCGCATTATTTTACAAGGCATAGGATGATCATCATAAGAGATGCTGTGGCTCCTTGTCTGTCATTCAGCAGGACAGATATGTGTGTACATTTAACCTGAAGTACATAAATAAGCTGCAAAACTACAGTTAAAAAGTGAGGAAAGTAAGTAACTACTTCATGTCACTGATGCATTCAGAGGCAACACTGCAATCACTTTAGACAGGAGTGTTTGGTAGGATATTATGTTCCAAGCTTTTTGCATGCAAGTTCAGCATAACTGTGATCCTAAAGCTGATAAAAGTGGTGGGGAAAATGTGATGAAGGAAAATGAGAAAAAAAAAGAGTCACAAAAAGAGATGTAATTGATATAATCAAATGTTTCAGCAAAAAAACTACAAGTCCATGTTTTCCTGAAATTGTGCAGCTCTGCTTGTTCTCACTGTAATTTTGAAATTGGCTTCTCAGAAGGTTAAGTTTCCATAAATTTGGTCGAACTGCATTTTCTACCACTTAGAGGAGTAGAGGATGTTTGGTCTCTGTGGAGGATTTTAGGCTCATTTAAAGATTTCTTAATTAAACTTTTAAGATTTCTTTAAAAGTTACACCGCTATTCTTGCACCTGAACCATGATGACTTTAACATTTTTGCAATGTGAAACTTTTAGACTGAATCTTCCACCTGGTTACTTCCTGGTCAGATCTTCCTCAAAAAAGTTAACCTTAATCTCAGGTTAACTAAAGGGTAAATAAAAATAAACAAATAATAAAAAAGCCATTCCTAAATCCAACTGAGAATCTATGGTAAACCTTGAAAGTAAAATTCAGCCTCTAAATATGGAAACTGAAACATATACCAAAAGACTCGCAGCTGTAATGGTAGTGAAACAGTAAGTATTGACGATTACTGTATATTGTTTTATAATATTTTAAAACAAGTGTTTGGTATGTTGTTTTTTTATTATTATTTTAGCTGACCAATAATAAGCTAAACAATTAAAATTAAATTTAAATGAACGATATGGTCAGATGTTTGTAGAAAATGGATGTGCAGATACAAAAAGACTCAGTTTCTACATTTTGTGCGCTGATTCTAAGACTTGTGTTTTGAGAAATAGTAGGACATTGTTTGTGGTTCCAGTTACTTAAAAATTAAGATCAATGCAGAAACCACATAAAGAAATGGGAATCAGTTTTTGGTACCTAATGCTTTTTTTTAAAATTAGATGTTATTTATTTATTTAAAAAAATAAGTGTCTATCTTTTGGCCCTCTGAAGGACCCAAAATCCTTCAGAGGGCCACAAATGGCCCCCAGGCTGCACTTTGGACACCCCTGATTCAATGTATTGTGAGTCAGTGAGTAGTTTGGTAATTTGTTAAGTTTAAACTGATGTTCAATAATATTTGAGTGATAAAATAGATAAATGGTCCTTTTCCTTCAGCGTCTGTGTAACCATAGAGGAGAAAAAACATGGTCTCTGCGTTGAGGTAATTTAACCTTTCGCATTTTCTCTAAATACAAAAGCCCTCCCAGAATACTGGATAAAGTGTCCCTCCTTTTGTCTTTTCACCCCTCAGTTCTTCAGCTCTGAATGGATGTCAAGCTCAAAATCTGACGCTCTCTGAGATTTTTCATGAGTATGTCCTACAGTCTTAACCTGACAGACACCTTAGACTTTCGAATCTTTTTAAGGTGGAGAAGGAGAGGGTCACGCAGTCAGAGCCGACAATGTGTCTTTCTGCAACCTGACTATCTGTGACACTGCAGCACCACAGTGAGCTCATTTTCTTAAAAACGTTGAAGCCAACGGAGCTTTCAAAGCGATCTGCAGATCTGTGCGTGCCAGGAGTAAAAATAACTTCAGACAAATGGCGCTCCAGCTAGAGGCATACTTCAGCTGTGAGCTAAAAGTTTGCTGCCTCTTTCAAAGCAGAACTCAAGGCTGAAATCGCAAACTCCAAATGTCTGAAAAACAAATACGGTCGACTAAATTGCAGAGGTTTAAGGACACAAAGCCTTTGCTTTCTGAGAGGATCCTGCACAGATCAATCTAAATTCTTTGTTCTATGCAGATCGACGTATAAAACTGCACTCAGCTGCTGAGACGAGCCAACCTAAAGGTTAAGGGTAATTTAAGGGTTTGTTATTTTTCAAAAGGGGATTTTTGTTCCATTTTTGTCCTGCAAGAGTTTGTGGGTGCCCAAACCAAATGCTTAGCGTGTGATTTGTTTTCCAGGTGCATCAGAGAAAGAACTGGCCAATGACATCGGAATAATATGAAAAATTGGGCCAATGTTGAGAACATTAATACTGCTCAGCATTTCCCTCAGTGCATTATAAGCCTGGCGGGCCACCAGGCTTTACTTGTGCCCCCACCAGGCTAAGCATTGCTTATTTATTTAAATCTTGCATTTTTCAAGACTTTATAGTTGGTGTTCACGTGTTAATCTTCCAATCTTTGAGTAACACATAATTATCAAGTGATATTTTCAAATTTCCTGTCAACTTTAGATATTTTTTAACTCGAAAACACGATTCTGGGGGAAACCTTGCTGCTTTTATGGTAGGATTTACCAATATTTTAATTTATCAAGTTTTTCATTCAATTAGTTCTTAGAATACCCGCTTACTAAAATAATTGTTTATAACAACCACACCCTGCATGTAACTTCTGTTCACTCTGATGAAAAGTTACTATTGACATTAAGACAACAATGTTTTTTTAAGACTTGAACCAGTTCAGTACGCTACCAGAGTCTGACTCAGCTCTCCAGTCATTTCAGCAATATATCACAGTCAACAGTGTCGAATGTTGCACTGAGCTCCAACAGAAGACAGTAAGATTTTATTTCCTTGTAAAATTGGCTCTACACTGAAACTATGTAGCTTTCGGCATATTGAACTGTAATGGAACAATTTTTACAATTTGTCATAATGGGAATCACCCAGAAAGGTTTGTCCCAAAATTTCTACATTTCTAGATCAAGAAAAAGCTACTAAAAATAAAGAAGAATCAAACCAGCAGTAACTTATAAAACCGCCCTCACCTTCTGGTAGGCCTCACAGATGACATCATATGTGAACCCCTGAGGCATTTCGCTAGCCCTGTACTTGGCTCGCTCTAATGAATGATCCAGGTATCCCTCCGACGTTGTGGCGATCACAGTGGAAACAAGTGGTCTGATAGCTCCAGCTGCCTGTGTGGAAAAAGACAGTAGGACCTGGAATTTATTATGAAGCATTAAGTCAAGAATGCGGTTAGAGAGAAATAATGTTCACCAAAATATTTGTACAAGGCAAAATTAGACACATGCAAGTTCCCTGCTATGTATAATGCACAAAAACAAATCTGTACCACGTAAATTTGGGTTGCTGAACCCAATTGTCAGCAGACAGGAACAGTAAGCAGTGAGTTTTGAGGTGATTGACTGGCAAACACTTTTACCAGATAATAACATGCAATAGAAGCTGAAGCTTTACCATCTCTCTGCAAAAACACAAAATCTTACCAAATATTGTTGGTCTAGTTCCTAGTGCAAATGTCTTAGCACACTTCAAATTAGGCAAACTAAGTTAAAAGTAACTTTTCAGCAAGATTTAGGCACTTGTTTCAAATAAACAACTCCTAAATATTGGTGAAAAAATAGTTCTGTCATTGGCAGATAAATTAACCTACAACATAGGAATAATGTCTTGTTATAAGTGAAATAATCTGCCAATGGAACTAGTGCTTTTTAATCAACATTAAGGAATTATTTACTTAAAACAAGCCACTGTATCTTGCTCAAAAGTTACTTTTAAGTTAATTTTGTCTTATTTGAAATGTACTAAGACATTTGCACCAGAAGCAAAACCAAAAATACTTGGTAAGATTTTGTGCTTTTAGAAAAATAAGATGAGGCTCAGACGGAGTGAGAGTTCAAGTTGTAATTCGTTTAACGTTACATCACAACTATGACTGGTGCTGCCTTATATGGAGAAGCAGAAGAAAACACAGATGCGGAGATTTTAGAAACTCTATATTTTAAGTTTTCATTACAGTTGGTTTAAAATTTTCTTTCTGCTCCAGGATTTTGACAAAACGCATCAACCAGGCTAGTAATGAAACCGGATCGCTCCAATGTGAGCGAACCGCACTTCCAGTAACTCAGAAGTTTATGCAGGGCTCTTAAATGCAGCTCAGAGGATTACTGAGATGTAGTTCAATAAAATTAAAATCCACAGAAGGGTGGTTTGATTGAAAAAATATTAAAATAGTTACTAGATGACATATTAGTTGACTTATGCCACTAGTTATGTAAAGATTTATAACAAAATAGCAAATGTGCATGCCCTGCTTCTAATGAAACATTTCTGGTCTAGCATTGTGGATGCATGGTAGCGTAAAGGGAAGGCAACTATGTTCAAAGGATTCTGCATGCTTTTGAGATAGAAATTAATCTGCTTCTTCTAACAAAGAAGGGCTCAGGAGGTTAGGTGCTGCTGAGATAATAAGGACCAGACTGCCTGCTGTGGGAGTTCACCTCAAAGCTCAGACACATTAGAAATACCGGGATCTGTGAATGTTCTTTTAATAACCTGTGTGACCTCCTTTCAACAGGATCCTGCATCATGTTGAGCTTTAACTATAAATCGTCCATATATCTTAATGTTTTGTCATCATGAAATGATGCATTAATCTAGTTCAAGTGAGCTAAAATCATGAGACCTGTTTGTTTTCTGTCAGCTCTTTCAGTCTGCTATGGAGTGTTTTTGTGATTGGTTCGTTTATGTTTACAGAAACAGGTAAACGATTAGGCTCAAGTCCCAGGGTTTCTGCAGGTTTCACAAACTCAAATTAACACTTTTAAGACCTTTTAAAATGTGTCATGATAGAAATTTATAAAAGAAAATAAGTAAATTGCCATAACGCTCCAGGTTGGTAATACGAAATTTTAACTTCCCCGTGAGAGACACAAAAACCTAGCTAGCTTCCTACTTAGCTAGTAAGAGTGTACATATTAGCATCTGGTTACTGGTAGCCTCAAATGTCTTGAGTTGCAGAATGCAATGAAAATGTCTGTGTGTGATTCAAACTTATGTCTGACCAAAAAGTCCGCCAAGACAAAAGAGAAAAAAATACATAGAACCTACAGCCAAAATTTAAGACCTGTGATTAATGAATCCAAGGCCAACTTACTTTTTAAAATGGATTTAAAATATTTTAAGACTTTAAAAATGTTCTTACACCCTGCTTTCCCATGTAATATCTGAATCTGGGACAGCTAATCACTGTGGATTTGTTTCCACTTGTTTCTGCGATTGACCCTCTCTGGTTTTCAGCTCAAGGCTCAATAAGTTTGAGCTCTAGTCAGGATTTAATTTAGCTTACACCGCTCTCCAAGCGTGAGGACGATTGAGTGGCTTTCAGGGTTGTTTCTCCATTTGAACAGGGATTACATTGAGTCTCTGCACTGTTTGTCCCTCGGAAAGATGAAATTTACTGACTTCATCGGTTTTCCATTTGCTGAGCCTTGAACACAGAACAATCATTTGACTAATAAATCCAAGCTTCCAATAAACACAGGGCATCTCAAATTAGGTCCATTCAGATGGACGGGTAGATGAAATCTTATTCAATTTTTTTATTTTCCCCCTAATTTAATCTGTATAGCGGTGGGGGATATGGACTTAAAGTTTTATCCTTTTTTCAGATGTCTACATGAATTATTTATGCATTTTTATAATAATCCTGACAATATGAACAGTTCTAGGGGTTTTTAAACATCATTAAATTTAATTTATTGTGACAATGACAAATCAAAATCTTATCATGGAAGTAAATTTTTTACAATAAATCATAAACAACACAATAAATACCCATCCCTAAGACTGTATTTATTAAATTAGCTTTTTCTGCACTCACTCCTTGGTCCTTGGCAGCCATCGCTATCTTGTGCAGGAAGTCCTCATCCACAAACGGGCGGACAGCGTCGTGTATGATGACCACCTTGGGTTTGTGGGCCACCGGCCTCCGCTGCCCCCCCAGAGCCGCGACTCCATTGCAGATGGACCTGTGACGAGTTGAGCCGCCGGGTACCACTAGGACCTTCTTGTGCTGGAACCGTTGGATGATGTCCATCATCAAGCCAATGTTTTCCTTCGCTACAACAACCACAATGGTTTGGATCCATGACACCCTTCAAGAATGAAGCAAATAAAAAAGGCACAGTCAGAACTAATCCAGCTACACAGCAGCTGGATCTGAGGAACTGCAATTTCCTACAGCAGGGGTGTCCAAACTTTTTGTCAAAATCAATAAGTCAGAACTTGCGGGCAAGAAAAATGTGTTTTTTTCCTTCTGAACAAAAAACTAAGCCGCATTAATATAATTAAATAAATAAAGTAGTCTGATTTTTTTTATTTATCCCTCACTAAAGGAAAAGCATCCAGTCTTCAATTTTTTTAAGTCTGGATTAAAAAAATAGGTCAATTCTCAAAAAAAAAAAAAGAAAAAAAATATATATATATATATATATATTTTTTTTTTTTCTCTAAACACATCCTACATTTAGCAAACTATAATAAATTAATGAAAATGTTGAGTAAAAGTTACAAGACAGATGTGGAGCTTGCAGGATAAAATAAAACTAAATAAATATTAAAGAGTTTCATCTCTATTTCTTACAGTGTACACAGAACAAACTTACATTTCGTTTAGCTCAAGGACCGTTTTACTAACTAGAAAATTAATTATTGAGTATTAAAGTGCTAAATTTGCAAAATAAATAAAGTCTGTAAAATGAGCCTGAAAAATCTACAAAATGTATTACTTTCATTGTAGCAAGTATTTCCAATTGTAGGACAATTTTAAGATACGATCATTTCGCACCAATTAAAAGTAAAAAGGCTTAATTTAAGTCAATTATTTGTGCCTGGGAGGTATCATTCTAAAATCGCTCAGTCAGGGGCCGCGAAAAAAATCAGTGCAAGGGCCACAAATGGCCTGGACAAACTGTGCAGCCAAAATATGAACTCTAGGATGGATTGGTGGCCTCTGTTCAGATACTGGATCAGATCTGTTCCATCATCTATAAACTATGATACATCTATATGAAAAGTGAGTCACAAATAAAACTTTGCAGACACTCAGGGTTCAAATTGGGTTTTTTAACGTCATCGTTTTACTGTGATCCTGACTTTTCTCCTCAGAAAGCCTCTCCCTTTAACTTGCTTAATGACAAGTAAGCAACAATCAACAGGTAAATAGGACTCATCTGATCGTAAGCAGTTGTTGCTTTAATAGTTTTTAATCACCAGCCAGGGATTGCGATGTAATGTAAACATCCTCTGTTTCATTTCCCCATCATGGAGCCTGAAATGTGCTGAAAATATGACCACCTGTCTGCCAAAGACAAAAACTCAAATGTTCCACCAGTAAACTGTGATAAAAAAAATTGCATTTGCAAAATAGAGTTCATGTTTTCTTACTTTAAATTAATCTACATTGGCTGTTTAATTTACAATGTTGATGTTTTTTAAATTACTTTAGGCAGAACCACTGCTAAATTTCCTTCAAACAACAACCCTTTGCTTTTGTTTAGTTTATAACACGATATTGTTCTGCTTTAATCAAGGTATTCCCCCACAGCAGTTATGTGATTAATAAAAGCCATCCAAAACAGGACACTTCAGCCAAAGGCAGGATCAAAGCTTCCTGAAACACACAAAACAAGCCACTTACGTTTCTTGTAAAAGGTAATCCTTGAATAAAACAAACTCCTTCCATGCAAACACACACCCTGGAGTACTTCCTGACAAGCCTAACAATGCCATGGTTAAACGTGCCAGGATGTGAGGGGGGGAAAAAAAACTTCAAAGTCCGATCAGAAAATACTGGGAATTTCTCATAAGACAGTCTATTTATGTTGAGATCATTAATAATAAAAAACTGAGTGGGTTCTGGGAGGAAACTGCCAAAATTTTATCCTGACAACTCAAAAATATCGGCTGGTCAACACATGCCTTTTTTTAACACAATTTTTATTTTCTAACTTCTGAATAAAGGTCTTTATCGTATATGATATTGGTACTGCTCATTTGAGAAGACAGGTTGCTTTGTACTTGGATAAACAAATATAACCTGTAATTCCCAAAACATTGTCAAAAGTGTTTCTTTTCAAATAACTTCATATATTTTCTACCTTTAGGTGGCTTCAGTTTAACACAACAATGATTCTTAACATTGTTCTTGTCATCGGGAACACACTAAGGCCTGTTAGTGTCTGCAGAACCTACTTGCATTTATGGTGCATCCACCGATTGGAAAAACAGAATTTTAATATTTCTCAAACACCATAATCTTGATCATCAGTTATCTGTGTTCATTAATTTTATTGTGATACCCAGACAAGATGAATGGAATGGACCTTTTTTCTGATACTGTCAGTGACATTTTAATATATTCTCCCTGTATCACCAGTAACTGCTGGGAAAAGAAAAGAAGATATTTTGATTTTGGAAAGACAAAGGATTTGTATATTTGATCTCAATAATTTTCCTAATTCCTTATGGATTCTGATTGATTTGTGAAAATAATAAATGCAGTTTGCGATGTTGGGGATGGAACTTTTTTTTTAGCCCCTGGGCCCTACATCTGGTAAAACCATCCCTGTCAAAAAGGTAATTTTATTTCCAACAGCTTTCTTTGTATTTTATAACTAAAAGGGATTTATTGTAGCTTATTTTCCTACCTCTCAAAGGACTCTACAGTGTAGCTTATGAGCGGTCTACCCAGAAACGGACAGAACTGTTTTGGTGTCTGCAGTCCGGTTCTCTCTCCGGTGCCGCCGGCCGGAAGAACCACCGATACCGGGAAGTCCACGCAGAGTCCCGCCTTAAGGTGGTCGCTCTTCCGGGCTTCGCCTGTTGGGAAAACCCGGGGATAAGCGGGCCTGTCCTGTTCACTGTCATCACTCTGCATATAAACGGGACTGACCTCCATCTGTTTACGGTTGGAGGTGTAAAAGGGGCGTCAAAGCAGGTTTCTCCAAAATCTGTTCATTCCTGACCGACGGCAGGATGTCAGTCACTGAGGCGGCGTGGATGGAGAAGCGGCGAATACAACCGCGACGTGAAGGTAACGCTGCAATGGTAGTACTTCCGCTCTAACTTTTCAAAATAAGATAATGTGCATTTCGGATTAAAGGCCTGAATGACGGAGCAAATTTAAACATAGATTATAAGAAACTATTAAATTTATTTTAATTATTTATGGATAACATTGGAAAATTGTATGTATTAAGAGCCTTAATAATGGAGAAGACGTGAGCACAGATCACATGAAACGCCTACATTTATTTTAATTATTTGTGGATAATATTGGCAAACTCAATGTATTTGAATGTACTTTAGCAAAAACTGACCAAAGCAAAAAACAACAAAGACAAACAAACTAACTAACTAACTAACTAACTAACTAACTAACTAACTAACTAACTAACTAACTAACTAACTGTTTAAAAAATGAAAAATGTTAGAAAATTTATGACAGTTATATTTTTGAGCTCTCTACCCATGGATAATTCAGAAAATAACTAATGGGAAAGACAATGCTTATTATTATTATTATTATTATTATTAGTAGTAGTAGTAGTAGTAGTATGGCTAGTTAAATTAATAAATGTACTGCAATTAAAGACTTGACAGATATTTATCAGCACATCTGAAGCTGTTACCCCAGTGCACCAAATATCAAATATCTCTAAATAGATATTTTAAGTAGAAAATTTCCAGGCACAGTGATTTTTGCAAGACAAAATCCAACAGAAATATATCAGAATTTGCTGAATTCACTAAGTTTTATTGTTTATGTTGACATAGTAAATTTCAATTTACTTTGTGTGAAAAGTACATCCTGCTTCACTTTTTGGATTTTGAGTCAGAACATATTAATGTTCTAACTCAATAATTTCAATTATTCAATTAATCAACTGAGATTATTTCAACCATAATTTGAAACTATTTAAAACTCAAGTGTACATCAGAATCCACACAAGCATTATTTACCCACTTTTTTTACAGTCTCGTTGATTTTATTGTTTGTACATGGAAATGAAAGATAAAAAATAAAATGGTAAACAAAGGTATCGCACAAAATAGAAAAACAGAGAACACCTTAAGTTGCTGAACCTCTTTCTGATCAGCTTCTGTGTGGTCCAGCTACAGCTTTTCAATCCGGTTAAATCAGCCCTATTGCAACACATTGTTTCCATTTTTCAGTCATCTGTTGTAGATATGCTGCTGTGTGTTGAAACAATGTCCTGTTGATGACCCAGTGTGGGCTTCAGCTGTTGGACAGATGGCTTCACATTTGACTCTGGAATACTTTGATAAACAGAGGAGGACATGGTTGGCTTAATGACTGCAAGGCGGCCATGTTTTGTGGCTGGAAGACAAACCCATATCATCACCCTACTGTTTGAGGCCTGACAGCTGGTATCAGGTGTTTGTCCTGATTTCTTACTTTGATTTTAACTAAACACGTTGCTGTGCATTATCTCATGCATTTTGTTTTTATCCATTGTTCCGGATGTTTTGTGGTTCATTCAGATTCAACTTTGTTGTCACTTTCTTTCTCCTGACATTTTTGTTCAGTTTTTCTCTAAATATACAGTGATGAATTTTAATATTAAATGTGTTGAGGCCATAAAAGGCATATAAGCTTTTTGAGTTTCTTAACTATTAAATTTAGAGTGAATTTCAAAATACACCAATTTTCCTAATAATCTTTTGCTCCATTTTTCCCTCATTTTTGAACAAAACACCAAGATACTTATGCTCTCCCATTTAACACAGGACCTCACCAAGAGAAGTGTCTTGAATGCTTTGCACTGAAACTCATTGTAGAAGGATGAATTTCAAGTTGTTTGGACATCATAACCTTTTCAGATAGATGGACAACCACAGTTGCTTCACTAGACCCATTGCTGATGTCTTTCCAAATAAATGGCATTGGCATACAGCGCTTTTTGTCAACCTGGTCTCCATCAAACAGCTTGATTATGTCTTGATGGCTAAAACCAGGTATCTGAAGGAGGGGCTGCTTTTGTAAGTCAATAATTGTACAAACTGTTGGTTGAAATCTTGAGTAAATTGATTTCACCTAACAGTTTGTTAGGGTGTAAGGTCTCATGTCTACATAAGGCTTTAAAGCGTTTAATAATATAAAACGTGATCAATTGTTGGATTTATTTTGCACAAAGTAAAGACAATTTTTGGAGATGCTAAACAAATGAATTCACCAGATATATTGTGACAAAAATATATTACATCAAAAATCATATTTCTTACAGAGTAAAATCTTATAAACACAGCCATATTTCAAAAGGTGAGTAGGGATTTCATATATGTACAGCTATTTACAGTTAATGTTTTAAAGATGTTTGGATGTTTTCCCACTAGTTTCATGCAGATCTCCATAGAATATGCACAGCCCAAATGGGATAATGTGTGCTAGTACATGGAACTCTCCAGACTGTACAATCCACTTTTGTTCACATTTTTAAAATCAAAAATCTTTGGGAATCCAGTTTGAAGTCTCCAAATTAGCTACCTGACTTTGCATGAGTCAGATGAAAGTCACAGAAAGATAATCCACAACTTCCAAAGGTCAAAAGGAGAAACCTCCCGAGGATGATTTTTAGAGTCAATCTGAAGACGTTGCAGATTTTAGGACTCAGTCTCATGCCAATTCTCCCTCAGCCGGGTCTTGCCCAGCCTCTTCTTGCTCTTGGATTTGTGTCTGTGGAGGACCGACGGCTGCAGCACAGATTGGTCCTCGAACTTGCCGCCGGACTCGTTGTGTTGCCTCGAGAACCTCTTGCACTTGCAGGAGGTCACCACGGTGATCTTGTACGTTCTCGTGGTGCCGTCCTGGCACTGCAGCTGGATGCGCTGGGTGCGGGTTTTGTCGTTGACGCAGCGCCAGTCGTGGCTGCTGCTCCGGCGGGCCCAGAACTTCCTGCTGCGGGACGCACCAATCCAGTTCTCCAGCATCTGAGCTGGGAGGCACTCGCCTGCGCATACCAGCTCCTTTATAGGGTTGACGCTGGTGCATTGGCCATCTGAGATGTACTTTGTAGACCTCAACTCTCTGCAGCCAATCTGACTCCGATCTGTGGGCGAACAGATAGGACCATTTTTACAGCTATAGATATTTTTAAACAATTCAAGCATTCCCCCTTCAGAATTTCTGACTCCAGTTTTCTCCCATTACATTGGCTGGTAATCCATTTGAAGCTTCTGGCAAGAAACATGAAGACAGGGATGCGAGACAATAGCATCTCAACCTTTCTTCCTCAAATTATAATTACAGCATGGTGACAAAAAGAGAAAAATCTTGGATTAGCAGGAGGAATGCACCTTTGCAGGCAGGCAGCTTTTACTCCTGCAGGCTATGAAAACTGCCCCCCTGCTCTCCCCTCCATGGCTGTAACCCAATTCCTCCTCCATTCATGCATCCCATACACCTCTGTGACAGTGTTGGATGAATGGAGCCAGGATGAGCTCCGTCTTCCTGTCTCTTGCTTACACTCCCTCCACCCCCAAACATCCCCATCGATCAGGGTCTCATACCAGGAGAGCCGCAGGGCAACAATGGCGCAGGGAGAAAACCTCATCCATCTGGACTGCAGCCATCTCTAGTATACTAATACACTGATGTTTGTCTTTTCACGATTCCATTTATACAATGTAAAAATAGAAAACTAAAATCTGTAGTTTTCAAAACAATATTCTTATTTTTGTTTTTGTTTGTTATGCTAATTTTGCTTTATGTTTACCTTAATGTTGCTGCTCTTATGATTGAGAAACGCCTACTGGAACATGCTCATTTGTTTTTGGTTTTGCACAAGAGGTGCAAAAATACATTTTGATTTAGTGAGAAAAAAAGTCATCTTTTGGCACCAGCAACAGACACAGATATCTGCTGTGTTACTCAGTAATGCTTATTTTTTAGGCTTAATTTTGACCTTTTAGTAAAACAAAACATTGCTTCTTCCTCAGGATTTAAATAAATCAGTCAGAAATGCAGCAAATATTTAGATTTTTAATGTAATCTGATATGAAAATCAATGTTTTTTTTAAAGTGATTGTTTATCTCGATTGTTTTTTCAACTTTTTCTAGCATCCACTAATTCACTTATGTTTATAACAAAATCCAAATGAGCAAAATAGTTGTTTGATAGGTAAATGATTGTATTAAAACAAATTAAGACAATCGGGGAAATGATTTAAGAAACTTTATTCTGTTTTGTTCGATTATTATTATTGTTATTGTTTTGTTTTCTTCCATTTAATTTTCTAGATTTTTGAAAGAAAGATTTCATTTTATTACTGTTTCAGATGGAAAAGTGCACAAATAGTGTGACATAACATGGCTGCAACTGTGTGTACAGCCTTTGAGTTATGCTTTTGTATCAAGCTTTGATTAGGTTCGATATTTCGGATCTAATCAAAGCTGTAATCAAAACTTAATTGTAGTCAAATGAGAGTAGAAGTACTTAAACATATTTTTACTCAAAAGTAATAAGTAACCAAGAGCTCAGAATTGTTATTCACCGTATTTAGATTAATTAATACAATGCATATACATCAGGCATTATTACAGAATGTAGGAGTAAAGCAGTAAAAGAGCAGAGCATCCTTCCTGTCCACTCACCGCCTCGCTCCTGCGCAGCCGCACCGCCGGCCTGTCCTCGCCCTCCGGTGCGCGCGTTGTTCAGGGACGCGTTGCTCTGCAGCTCCGCGGCCGGAGCTGGGCTCACCTGCGAGACCACCCGCTCCGTGGCGTCATTTTCCACGGCCTGGCAGCTCCTCAGGAGGACACAGAGCAGGAGGAGGGAGCGACACGACGCGTGGGCGTGGAGGAGCATGGCTGCTTCTCTTCTTTTTTTTTAAATGACAAGCTGAGAGAAGCAGACAAGTGTCCTGATGCTGGATGAGCTGATGAGCGCGAGGAGAGAGGTTTTAAATGCGACCCGGCCCGCCCGCGCTCTGGCAGCTGCTCAGGTATGTCTGCTTCTGGAGGATCTGATTGGTTGCCATGCATCACCGCTGCTCTCAAACCTCGCCCACTTGTTTTACTTCAGTCTCAAGAACCTGAAATTCACCCCGTATGCTGAAGAAGAGGGGTCTGTCTTCCCCCAGGAATATTTGTTGTTGTTTTCTACAAATACCCATAACCATAAAAACAAAGAAATCTGTTGGTAAATACATTTAAAAATTGTTTATTTTTTCAGGCTTCTTTGATAGGAGTGTATCTGGCAGAGATGGCAAGAGCAGCCGAAAGTTGTACTCAAGTAAGAGTAGTACTACTTCAACGTTTACTGAAGTAAAAAGTAGCCATTCCAAGAAATTACTCAAGTAAGAGTAAAACAGTTTGGTAAAAAAACAAAAAAACAAACGACTCTAGAACTGAGTAACTGATCAATACATAAAAATTACATCATCAGATCAACCAAAATGTAAAGTTATGTGAAAATGTTTCTATTTTAACAACGAAAATGAAAATTATTTATTTAAATAACATGATTATAAAATAACAAAATAAGACACAAGAAAAAAAAAAAATTGTTTCAACTTACTTTAGCAAAGCCTTTCCAAAACTTTAAGAAATCCTTCTACATTTTACATATATACATTTACATTTTAAGCCAAACTAACTGTTGATTATAACTGTTCATAATTGTATCCACCATTGCAAAAACCCAAGTACAGCAGCAAAGCATTTCAAAGTGCTTTAAATAATAAACACAAAAACACAAAGTCATGCAACGTAGAATCAACAATCAAAAACTACATTAAGTCAAGTGTCATAACAATGCAAATGAAACATTTTTAACATTTAACCTACAAAACTCAGTTTAATGTAATATTTAACCTACAAAACTCAGTTAAATGTGATGTTTCAACCTGCCAATCTCAGTTAAATGTGATGTTTAACCTACAAAACTCAGTTAAATGTGATGTTTAACCTACAAAACTCAGTTAAATGTGATGTTTAACCTACAAATCTCAGTTAAATGTGATGTTTAACCTACAAAACTCAGCCAATGGACATTAAATAATGCCAAATTTATTTTGAATTATGAGAGTTTTTAGGGTCCTTTAGGTAACTTCTACACTGGAAAATATCAACTGCAGACAATAAAATCGAGAAAAAAGGAACAAAAACAGACAGCATTTTATCACAATTTGGCGAGCTTCAACAGTTTAAGAGCAGCACAGAAAATATTTGGAGAAGGTACAATCCTGCCATTCATTCTCTCTGTCTGTTTAAAGGAAATCTATGCATTGAAATCCCTTAACAAAGCACAGAGGGTGGAAGCTGATCAAAAGCATCCTCCTTTGCTGCCTTTGAACTGTTACCCTCAGGTAGAATGCATCGCCACCCATCTCCTTTCAAAAAATAGGACAAAACAGTCTTTCATTGCAAAAGCAATCCATTTGTTAAACAAACATTTGCAAGAAGACAGGTTTTAAATTTCTCTTTATGGTCTAGCAAGCCTATACATTAAAAATCTTTCATGTTTTCTTGTGCTGCTACTTTTTGAGTTGATTTGTATTTATTGTTCTATTTCCTTGCAGAAATGAAAAATTACTCTAGTACATTACTGAGCACAGTTTTAGTGGATCTGATTCTTGATGTGAGGACCGGCTTTCACTCTTTGCACTCCAATTTTACAAAACTTTTTATTATTTGGTTCCTTCCTACTTACATTTTATCCGACCCTTGCGTGTAACTTAGCTGTGCTTATCGTGACTGCAGAGAGTCACGATAAGCAGTCTCTCAGTTCAATAGTTTCGATGACTATTGAAACTTTGCCTATATTTCCACATTGAAATCTTGGGACCCATCTTTAAAAATGCTTTGAACTGCTTGTTTTAGTAGTTCAAACACCAAATATACCTTAAATTGCAGTAATGTGTACAGTGGAAACAGTCTTAACACTTCTCTGCTTTTGGAGTTACAGCCAATCAGCATCAAGGAAAATTTCTCAGTGTCATTAAACAAACATAATATAGTTATTCTAATAAGAAGAATGATGTGGATTAGATTAAACTCCTGCTTGTGTGATTTGATGCTATGTTTAGAACTAATCGCAGCCTTTTTAACCCTGATATGCTAAAAGTTATGAATGTTTTGCTCACAGCACAGCTCTCTAAGTAAAGGGTTATCCCAGATGAAAAGAGCAAATAAATAAACCTTTTTTGATTAAAAAATAACAGCAAAGCGTTTGATATTGAGCAAAACAACTTTCCAAAAGTGTGCTAATATTGTCTCTTTTTTTGGCAGATGGTATAACAAATCCATTTCTTGGAAATGTTTTGTTTTTGTTCTTTTTGAAGTGGTTTTGTTAAAATCTGCAGCTGTGATACTGAAACAAACACACTCTTGCTTCTGATGCCTTCTGCTGTTTTCAAGATGTCATGAAAAATCCAAGAACAATCAAATACTTTTGGTCTTTATGTTTCTTATGGCCTCAAAATGAATGGTATTTTAATAGCTTTTTATGTGAATGTTATTCCAAGACTGAAGTGTAATTCCACAACTTCTCTGATCAAAAAAGAATGAATTAAAATATGCTCTGACTAAAAGTACTGTTGTTTTACTGGAATAGTTGTTTGATATTTAGAGAATAAACTAAACACAGTAATCACTGCATGACTCTAAACCTCCAGTCCATGACAATATGCAAATATTTGGTTAATTTGACATCCTGTGAGAGTTTCATGTTATTGGATTAGATTAAAGGAGCAGGTTATCGAATGTAGAGCCATCTAGTGGTCAAGGCTGGAATAACTCAACTTTAAAGTGAGAGAAAACAACCGATGATGCTGAAAGACTTTCAAAAGGAAATTTACAATGGTTGAATTAATTTTCTTTTACTTACGATAAGATAAGATAAGATAAAAATATTTCATGAACAGGTTATTGTCTTAAATCTTGCTGAAGGGAAAGAGGACCGTTGGGTAAAAAAGGATAAAAGAAAGAAGAATAATAGGATTGCAGGAAGGATGGAAAAAGGGGCAAAATTACAGAAAGGAGCAAAACATTAAAGGACAAAAAAATGTACACATTTACAGAAGTGGGTAAGGGTGAAGAATTAAAATGCACAGGAAGAAATGTTTTAACAAAAGAGATGAAAGGACACAGCTAATACACTGTTTAAAAATAGAAAACAATAAAGACTATTGAGTTGTACTCTGCCACTTCCTAAGTCTTAGTTCCAACAACAATTATGCTTCAAAATAGCGACTTAGTGAAGATCAAAAGGTCTCACTTGACCTAGACATGAACAAAAATGGAAAACGATGTTTGAACAGAAGCTGTTTCACTGATGAAAAGAAGAAATTCTACCTGCAGGGTATTTTCTGTTTGTTGCTGGATGTATGGATGGATTTCAGCCATATTTACCAGTCAATACAGCAAAGGATTAACAGTGATGGTGGTACTTGCAGCCTGAAGGCCTGAGGTCAGGGTTGCCAGATCTGACTGGTAGTTTCCAACAAACAAACACAAAATAAAACAAACAAAAAACAAACAAGCCAAAACCTCAACCTTTATATAAACTTATGTTAATGTTATGTTCTTTAAATTATGAAGTTTCCCTTGGATTTCTGTTTTTACAACACCACTACATAGTGACACTTGGTTAATCATCAATGTCATGTTCGAAAGAGACTAGAGATTTCAAAATAAATCTTTAGACTTATTTTCATTAGCAATAATTTCTTGCTTCTACTTTGATCCAGTGAAATGTTGAATGTTTATTTTATATGGCTGAGCAAGTTAAAAAAAAAGGACAGAAATTAGAAGGAACCCATTTTGTGGTTTTTATTGAGAAAAACAAACACCAAACTGATGTAAGTGATGTGATTGAACAGGTCAGAAAAATAACCCTAAAAAGGACAAGACAAGTGCAGTAATACTGCATTTTATTTAAAGTTTTGGCCTTTTTTTCCCTTTTTTTTTCTTTTTGCAAAATAAATTTGGGGTCTGGGACTCAAAAATTGGGCTTGGGGTTCAAATCCTGTGCTGGGGGAAGTTTGTCAATGTAAGGTTAATTACTTTAAAACTGCCAAAAAACCTCAGGTCGGTTTTTTGGCAATCAGTATAACAAATTTGTTTGTTGTAAATGTTTTGTTTTTGTTCTGTTTGACCAACAAGTCCTGAATGGACAAGTAGATGCAAAAGATGGATGGATGTCGTTCTTTTCCTCTTTATCTCAATCTAAGTTGGTCCTAATGCCGAGTTTAAGTATAATTAAGAGCCAACCATGTTTTCTGAAATCATCTGGAAAATAATGCACCAACAACAATATAAGTACATTTTCACAAGTTTAGCTCCTGACATTTAGAATTTACTTTGTTGTTAAACTTCACACACAGCCTGTCAGTATCTCCTCTCTCTTTTATTTCTTTCCCAAACAGAGACGCCACAGGCCCATTCAGTCCACTTCCGAGAGAAAATAAAGGGCAGCACGGCTACCTCTCCCCAAGGAATATTTACTCTTCAATGCCCCCTAAAGTTTCTCCTGGGAATAGACAAGGAGCATACTAGAAGGCAAACATGATCTGCGCCAGCTAAAGGTAAAAGAAAAGTGAGAGGTGCCTCCCGTTTAGCTCCTGACCCTCACAGGAAGTGGAAGGTGGTCGGGTTAATTTGACCTTGACAAGCAGAACGGCGGGAGCGTGTTTATTATCAGGAAGGACCCTCATGCTGTAATCAGAGGTGTGACAAGGCAGAAAGGGGGAGCGGGTGGGGAGGTAAAAGGTGTGTTGAACACCTTGAAAAGAGCCGAGAGGGAAGGGTCACAGTGGCAACCCGGTTTGGAAATGTTCCCAAAAGCAGATGACAGGTTGTGTCTGACTCACTGCTGTTATTTCCTGACTAAAGCTGTAGCCTGAAGTAACAAAATTCCATTTTTTTTTTTTTTTTTGGCATTACTTCCAAATGTATGAGGTTTTTTGTGATCTCCAGTTAGGACTGTAACTGGAGATCAGTTACAGTCCTAAAAAACAAGCAGAAGTGCTCAGTGTTTGCGGAAGTAAACATGAATGCTAACGGTATCTTATGATTTCGAAGTTGCTGTCCAACTGGAGCATCACATTCACATCTTAATCCTCATTATAGTGCGCCATGGTTACTTTTTCCTGCGCGTCTCAGGACGCAGAAGAGTGACGTTTGTCGAGTATAAATGACGTTCAGGTCAGCTTCTGGTCACATTTGAAACTTCGGGTTGCAGTGTGAACGCAGCCTATTGTTTCCTGTGCGGCATTTATGTGATTGTTACTGTCACAGACCAATAAGCAGCTTTTGTTATTCTCGACTTTGTGAATCTTTCTGGTGCACTGGAGGATTGTATTATTATTATTTTATTTTGAGGGTGACTCATCTTACAGTTCACCCTAAACAGTCAACGGCTTCATACAATAGTATTTTTCTTTCTTTCGCCATTTTTAAAAATATTTTTATTTTAGTATTACTGTAAGAAGGGCCAAAAATATTAACTGCCTTTTAACTCAAAGATAGACTTGGGCACAGTTGGCTTAAATACAACAAGGATTTTTTGTTTGTTTGTTTTGTTCCTGTGAATGGACCAGGGGTCTACAACCTGTGCAGTCAAAAACACTATTTTTGCCTCAGGCTAGCTAAATAAAATTTATTTAAAGCGGTGAAATAAATAAAGACAAGCCATAATTTATTATATTTATATATCTACTGTTATTAGTTATGTTTTTAACAATTTATCTCTAATTTTATTTTTAAAAATAATCCCCGTCCTAAAAATAGTTTTAGCAAAAAGAGAATGGATACATTTTCATCTATGAGATGTTGATAGTTGTGAAATATGATGTAAAAAAAAAAAAAAAAGCATGTTTCCAATCTAATGGCAGGAAAAATGGATCTAAAAATATAACTGGTATCTTGTTACCCTGTAGTGGAAATGCAACACAATTACTGAATAAAACAATTGAAAATCTGCATTTTTCATTATTATTATTTCATGATATATATAATCACCTTCTAGACCAATAATGTAAAACAAAGGCAAACATTTGAGATCCTTTTCTTGGATTTACAATAATTTGTTGTTTTTTACTTTGTTCCATTGAAATGATGGCTGTTTGTTTATTACGGCCAAACGGGTTGAAAAAATGAAAAACCTAGAAGATTTTTGGTTTTGGTGCGAAAAACAAACACCAAACTGATGTAAGTGTAACAGGCTGTAATCAGGTCTGGGAGGAACATAATAAAAAAAAATCTGTTCATTCACAATTAAGCCGAAATCTGGGGAGATTTAAACCCTGACAGAACAGCGCCCCCGTGTGGCCATCTTTAAAAACTACAGATGTAATGATAACGTGAATCATGTTTGAATGGATGGGATAAAATCTAAAGCTGTGTTTTATTTAATATTTATAATTTCCTTTAGATGTATTTTATGAGACATGTTAACAGAAATAAAACCCTTTTTAATTTTGACATGAATGCATCAAAACATGCCTTACTACAGAGAAAAACCCTCATTAAGTAAAAATACAAAAAAATTATGTCAGGGATTTTTTTTATTATTAACCCAGTGGGAAATAAAAAAATTAAATGTGTCTTTTTAGAACCTACTTACACTCTAATACCATTTAAACTTCATAATCATTGAAGTTTATAGAAGCACAGCTTTATTTTTCACTCCTTTATTACTTACTACAATAAATTGTGTTTGACACTTTTTGGGTTTTTTTTCTAAATGTGTGGATTGAACTGACTACTGCTGAACAGAAATTAAATGTTTGTTGAGAGTCAGTACAATATAAATATCCTAAATTGAATTAAACAGACTTTTTATTTTTGAGATGTCTGATCAGAAGAAAAAAGTAAAAATTTTTTAATGGAAATTGATTTATTTTTCTATTAACCGACAGTTTTTTTGCTCTGCTTCCAACATTTTCTTCCATAGTTCACCAAGACAAACTCACATTTACATCATCCACATCTAAAAATACCTCAGATTTTTGGTCAGCATTAAGCAGCCTCACCTTACACACAAAATGGGGCCGTTGGTACAAAAATAAATCAGACAAATGGCAGGCGGCACAGCCACTTCATCCTGTTTGCTACAGATTCTTAAGGCAGATTAATGTTGCATCTTCATCATCGCCGTGAACCCGAACCCCTCCGTTTGCTCGTCCACATTTCTACAAACACACCAGAACGTGTAGCTTTATCATTCATAAATAGGAAATGGGCAAAAAGACGTGGTTCAGGCTCAGATGTTAATAAATATTCCTGGACCAGTTTATCTGGTTCCCAGTAAAAGTGTCTGTTTCCTTGCTGGCTGTCCTGGGTGGATGCGCCCTGGATGTCAGGATGCTCCTCAGTTGTCAGCAGCTGTGATGGAAGTGGAGTCTGTTGTTTCTACAGCTGCAGCGTCTGCAGGCATCTCTTCGCTTTTGGTTTCCATAGAGAGCTCCTGCATGGAGTCTGCAGCCTCGTGGACGGATTTACTCTCCTCTGAAAACAGAAGAGTCACTTCAGGTTACAGCCAGCCGTCACAGCAATAGGCTACGATTCAAATTAGCTTAAAAAAATGTTAATTTGACCTAAAATCTAAAAGAACAAAACAGATTCCACACAGTCATTAAAACAAATTCAAACGTAAAAAGTCCTTTTAAAAAAAGTCCTTAAAAAAAAAACTTTTAGGAGTATTTTTACCACGCTGTACTTTTTACTTTTACTTGGGTAATTTTATTGTGAAGTATTTCTACTCTTGCTTGAGTAAAATTGCTGGAGTTATCTCAGACTCTAGAAACTTCAGGACATAAAAGTACAATTAAAAACCTCAACAGCTTTGGGTTGATTCAGACGGAAAAGACTTATTTCCTATCTGAGGTCTGTAAAGTTGCATCTGAGTGAAGCACAATGGAAACACCAAGACAATATTGGCTGAACGATGAACAAGTTTTCTTTGCACATTTGCAACGGAGATCCAGAAGCTGATAATGAATTTTTGTCCTAATATGTGAACTTCAGTTTTGAAGTTTCTGGATGATTCACCTTTGCTCTGCTCCATCCTCAGTTTGGCCATTTCTGCCTCCTGCTTTTCTCGCTGCTCCTGCAGCTTCTTACAAACCTTCTTGTGGGTGAACCAGTGCATTTTCTGGCACGCTTGTCCACAGTAGATGACCTGAAAAAAAGAGCAAACTGTCAGTAAAATCCTTGACACGATAATTATTTCTGTGGTTTCAACACTCACCATTTTGCAGATGGAGCATCTCTTCTCAGCTCCCTTTTCTCCACAGGTGGTGCAGAACTCTGCATCCATGAAGCCGACCTGCCCTGTGATGGCCTGAGTCAGAACCGAGAGCGCTGTGGGGTCGTTACCCTGGAGGGCAAAAAAACCTGATCAGATATCGCTATTGAAAACACAGATGTGATTTCTGAATCCAGTGTTTGAGCCACTGAAGTTATTTCAAATCCTGTGTTTCTGGGAGGCAGAAAAATGTTTGGGCCGAAACGATCAATCGTGATGAATCGATTATTGAAGCAATCTAATTTAGTAACCGATTAATCATTAATTGGAGCAGACAGACTCAAAAAAAGGCTATTTGCTGATAGAACATCATACTTAGAGCAGTAACAAATAAAAACCTTCTTTGTCTGTAAATATGTCCAACCCAAAATCCTCTAGTGGAAGTTTTATCTCCACCTGGTTCAAATTCAGCAAAAAATAAATTGTTGATCCCAAAAACTAGTCATGACATTCAGGTCTGAGTTTTTCACATGATGATGTTAAAAGTTTGTTTTTTTTACAATGACCAAGCACTTACTAAAGGAATGTGTTATAACATTTTACGCAATAAAATTCTTATTTTCTTATCTAAAAACTAATTCAATTGTCTATTTGCATCTTTTAATGTATTGTATAAGAAGAACTTTAAAGTGGTTAAACAGCAAAATCTGCAGAATGAGAATTTTTCTGATCATAGAGTAATCACTTACTGAAATAATAGTTGCTGCATTTGGAATGAATTTGACGTTTAGTTTGCAAACTTACGATGTCTACAGGGGAGATGCTCCGCACCAGCTGCTGCAGCAGCGTGGCATCGCAGTACGGGAACTTGCGGATGCATTCTCTGATGAACTTCTCCTGAAAGACTGGAAAACCGTCGCTGTCACGACCTTTTAGCAAACTGGAGGACACAAGAAAGGGAAAACGCCCAAAATCCAGTGAATAACAGGACAATATGTTGTTCAGCAGAAAGAAACGGGCAGGAAGTGTTTGAAGTGATATCGACTTAAACAGGACAAAAAACCCCAAAAGGTGCAAGAGAGAGACTTATTACCAATTGTTTTCATATAAAACATTCACACTGGTAAAAATGTGTAAAAAAATCTTTTAAAGAAATGCATCTTTTGTTGCAGCATCATAACTTTAACTGTTACTTTAGATACATTTATGTAACTTGAAATTAAAATAATAAATAATTGTTTTCCACAAAAATCACTGGAGTAAAACTGGCATCCTCTATATTTAACAGAAATAAATAGGACGCTGAAGCTTTTTTAACTTTACTCATTAAAGATATTTTTACTCTATTATCCACTCTTTTATTAATATGATATCAAGCATCCAGTCTTCAAACAAAGTAAGGCAGGGGAACATCATCTCAGACTAAAATTTGCAACATAAAGTCAAAGCAATAATTAAGAAAATTAAAACAACTGTAGCAAACAAGGCTGGATGAGCAGTCACAATTATCTTACAACAGAGAACAAAGCGGATGGCAAAGAAGAAGGTAAAACAATCACCAGATGAAATGATAGAAACTCTCCATAGAAACCATTAGACGCTACATGCCAACCTGAAAAATGAAAAGTTTCTTGATTGTTCAGAGTTTTTTTTATGATAAATTAATGAACAAAGTTCTATTCTCCAAATTTTATTTGCTAAAATAACAAATTAATTAATGTTAGGGGTTTTTACACATCTTTACCAGGAGGATGTGGAGGGTTCTGTTCGTAGTAAAACCCATTCCCTCACTTATTCCCACCTTTTTATGAGGCCGTCCAGTTTGTCCTCGCGGTCTTTCAGGAAGGAGGCACATTTTCCCAGCACACAGCTGATGTAGTGCATCTTCATCGCCAGGACCTCGTTCATGTCCTGCTGCTTGATGCACTTCTCACAGATCAGCTCCATCACTCTTCTGCATTTGTCCAGAGCTTCCACCTCAGCGAGCAACGGGTTTTCCTTCACCAGCATCACCAACTGGAAAACAAAACAAACAACCAAGACGATTATTTGGTTTTCTAGACGCTACTTTAGGAAACAGCAGAGCAAAAACACAAAGTGAGCCATCCCAGTTGTTTCTGATCACCTTACTGGTGAGGATTCTTTAATTTAAGCAGTGAGAAAAGTACGTGTAATGAGGAAAAATGAACGCGAAAATTCACCTGAAAGCTGCCAGGTTAAATTTTTTATTGTAGCAGACACTGATATGACAATAAATTAATTTGATTTCAAGAGTTTCAAATTAGGAAATGTCTCAGGGTTTTGCTGGAGATGCTAAAATGTGAATGAATACTTAAAAAGAGAATCAAGGAAATATGTAAAAGTCTTTATAGAAATGTTAGATTTTTTTCTGCCCAAACTCAAAACAATTTAATTATTTAAGCTGCTTTCTGAAAATTATGAGCTAAAATCCAGATTATATCGACAAATAATTTGCAATCGCTAAAAAAAAGGTTCACCACGCATTGCAGGTGGAGACAGACTCTTTAAAAGTTGGCAGCGTAAATCTTGTTTTTTGTTGGTTTCTTGCAGAAGGTGCAGCTGACACCAACTTCTCACAGACTGTTAAATGTCACAAAGCTTTTACATCCACACAAAGTCAGTAAATTATGTAAGAAATAATGTGATGGATGAGATGTTTTATGGTAACTTTGATTTTTATTTGTATTAGCTAAGCCGGTAGAGCTGCACTTCTCTTCCTGTTAGGAATAATTAACGGGTTGATGCCACGTTTAGTTACAACTTTTTGTTACCAGCACTAATAATTAAAAACAGTGAAAATGGTTTCAGAAGCCTGACATGAAAACAGAAAGCATATTAAGATTCATTCAGGCTGCTGGAAGCCCACGTGCTTCGTTCAGTGAAGTCCTACTTTGACAGTGTTCAGGTTGGTGCTCATGATGATCTTATGGAGGGGTCCGGACAGTTTGGGTGGCAGCTTTGGTTCCTTCTCCAAACCCTGCGGCTTTGTGTAGTAATCCAGCCTGGCTCGAGAAAAGTAGTTGTTGATTACAGTGACGCAGTCGTGCTGACCTAAGGATGGAAAGTGGAGAGGTGGTTAAAACTCTGAATGTCGATTTTAAAACAAAAAAACACAATTTACCGTGAGACAGATCATTTTGATGATTCACTTGAAATCTTGTGTTATGTAATTTTGCGATATAAGCACATATTTTAGTTACATACCAAATTAATCTAATAAAAAATTAATTAACTAGCATTAATTATCCAAATATTTCAGTCCATTGTTTTAATATAAGAGAGTTTTTACCTAATTAGAAAAAATGGTTAAACTTGATTTTAAATAACATTTCTGCTGGTATCTGCACATCTCTGCTGTTGCATCTTTTATTGTTACACTGCAAAAGCTGAAATCTACATAAGGTTAAATATCTTAAATTAAGGAGATTTATGCTTGTTTTATTTCTGACAAGATATTTTTTCTCACCGAGAGGTTTTTATGTTAGAATATTTTTCTTATTTTAAGTGTTTTACTACTTAATTATCTCAGTAAGATATCAAAGCTTGATATTAAGAAAATATTACTTATTATGAGTACATATATGCTAGAAACTAGAATTTCAATAATCACATGGAAAACCTCAAGTCTAGAACTTATTTTGTCTTAGTAAAATTTTCTTATTTCAAGCACACACAGAAGTTACTTAACGTAAAGTTTCATTTTATGCTCTTTGACACATTTTGTACATTTTTTTTTTAATTACCCCACTCAGTTGTACATTAATTTGGACTGGAGTAACTGCTTTTAATAACTGCACAATATTTATGTTGAAATTTTCCCCTTACTGTACAGTATTTTATTCTTTATTTACATACTTTATGTTCTTGCTTTGATTGCCTGTCACTTTGCTGCTGTTCCACTGGAAGTTCCCACTTTTGGGATAACAAAGGATATTTCTATTCTATTCAAACCAGAATAAAATAACTATTTCTTGTGTTTTAGGTTTTGTAGATTTTAGAAAAAAGCAATGAGAATAAATTATACGGTCACAAACCAACAAAAGCTGCCATCTGAGCGGCGGTCCGTCCAACAGAGTTGGTCACATCTGTTTCCGCCCCGGCATCCAGCATCATCCAGGTTATGTCAGTCTTTCCTACAGACATAAAGGAAAAACTTCTAATATATCGTATATTCAGACATATTCGTTTGTTGCTGTTTGGACCTGCCAAACCACACGATGATGGACGAACACCGACACTTACCTGACAGGCCAGCAAACATGAGCGCCGTGTATCCATGTTCATGCTGGTTGCAGTTTACATCGGCTCCGTGTTGGAGGAGCAACTTGCAGATGTCTGCTTTCCCTTTGTAGGCAGCGTGCATGAGGGGCGTCATCCCATACTGCGGGTGAGACGAAACCAAATCTGTGATTAACCATCACACTCTACCTAAAACTGCATCTACTGTGGAGTAGAAATATTGCAGCTGACAGAGCAAACTGACACAGGAGTGTTAAGTTGAAAGCAGATACAGTCAGGGCAATAAATTCACATTTTTCTAGTTCAAAATAGAGATGTATATAGGATACATGATCAAACAAGTGGAGGGAGAGCTGCAAAAAGCTTTAAGCTTTAACATGCAGGATGCCGGCCCTCAAGGTCAGACTTTGGACACCCCTGCTTTAATGGAAACAAAATAATTCACTTAAGACTCAGTTACTGAGAGGGAAGATCGCTTTCAAACTCCTTATATGGACAGGAATCTAAAAGCTTCTCATAAACAAAAAATAACTACAGACCTTAAAGGCATCAAAGCTGATATACAAAAAAAGCAACAGTTAACACTCTATGTTGTATCTTTATTGTATTAATATAACAGTACATGCAATTGTTTTGCTTCTTTTTTTTTGTTGCAATTTCACGTAGGTAAAAAGAAGAAATGAAGCTGTAAAACACTTTTTTTTTTTTTAATAAACTGGTTACAAGAGAAAAATAAGTTAATTATGAGCATGTCAGGATAAAATCATCAGTCTCGCTGTGTTTCCTTGTGCTAAGCTACCTCATCCAGACAGTTAACTCGAACATCCTTACAGCCCAGCAACCTGGAGGCTTCCTGGACGTTTCCTAAAAGAAGGAGAGTTTGTCTTTTTACCACTTTCATACATTTTCAAATGAAAGTTTTGCCAGAATATACAAAACAAATCCACAAACACATCTAACAGCTAAACCTAACTGGCATGTTCAAACTTATTTCTAGCTTTCAAGTTAGAATCAATAAAAAGGTAAAAGCAAAAACAACACATTTCCTACTTCTTATTTAAAATAAAGTGCTGTCAAACCACAGCTTCTAGATAGCTGGCTATAATGGTCTAAATGGGTAGGCGTGCTGCTTGTATCATACAAGCTAACCAGCAAGGATTAGCATTAGCCGAGGAGGCTTACCTGCAGAAATAACCTTAAACAACTCCTTTTCGCTTGGAGACAAGTCGCCTTTCTTTGCGGTGGACATTGTGAATGTTTACACCTTTAAATAAAAATAAAAATGGCACCAATATAGCTACCAGTTTTCACACAAGCACCGCAGTTCTTCTCTGACAGGGTGATGCTCGGGTATCTATGCTAGCTCTGGGCTAGCTGTCATACGGAATGTACCATTTACACCTGAAATAAGGGGTGCGTGGCGCCAAGACAGAAGACTAAGTGAGCAAAATCTTAGTAAATCGAGTATATGCAATCAAATCACCCCTTTGTATTTTGTAAAAATAATCAGATCCACGGGGCGTCTAGAAAGTCCATTCATAACCGAAATGCTTCAGCAGTGATAATCAGAAAGGTCATATTATATTACTTTCAGATATTTTACAATAAAATATAAATAATGATATAGAATAACTATTTATCTGTCTCTCATATAGGTATTTATTGCAAAATAAATACCTATATGAGAAAAAAGCAAAAATCAAACTTTAATGTCAAAATTCAGACTGTTCTTAAATAGTTAGAATTTTGATGAAAAAAAAAAAGAGGCAGAATTGTGAGTAAAAAAGTAATTGAAAGAGTCAATTACTCTTGACAATCATCGTTACAAGTCTGAATGTGGTCGTGTCTTGATGTAAATGGGCCCAAAATTAATCAAAATAGTTTTTCAATAACAGTAATGTGTTCAATTAAAGTTCATTAAATCAATTCGATGAACTGTCTCCACCTAAATAAGTATGAAATCCACTCTAATGGGTAACTTTCTGTCACGATTAAGGTTCTGTCTTTGATTCACCTTTCAAAAGGAATAACAAAGTTTGCATTTGTCTTACTGCTGGATTTTTATGTGTTTTCCATATTCAGGAGAACAAATGGCAAAATATGGCTCCACGTATCGCAAACATCACCTTGTAAATCACCTGTTTGCTCCAAGATTTCTTCTTTAAAGCTGCACAGATCCACCTGTGTCCAGTGTTCAGCTGAAAGCACTGGAACAACTGAAACGCCACCAGATATTTGGTAAGACTCTTTGATTGTCAACAATGTAAACAGATGCAAATGTTTGTTTAAAAAGTCTTTACTGTGTATTTATAGAAATGTTTTAAAAATCCCATAGACAGTTACGACAGTGTTTTAGTGTCATTGTAGACAGAAAAAAGAGTTTTCTAGAAAGAACAAGGAAATTTCTGAGTTTGAAAGGTCAAAAATTGGCAAGAAAAGGAAAAACTTTAATCTTAAGAATTTTTCTTAGAAAAATAAGAACAATTCTAAGTTTGGAAAGTTGAAAACGTGCTAGAAAACAATTTTGAGATTAATCTCAAAAACATTTTAGAAAATACAAGAAAATTCTGAGTTTTAAAAGTAAAAACTGTTTGACTTTTGGAAATTTTCTAAGTGTCAAAAGTTCAACGTTTTCAACTTTTCAAACTCAGAAGTTACCAAGTTTCTTTTTCTTGAAAATTTCTGAGATTAATTAGAAAATTTATGAGTTATTTCATAGAAAAATGAGATATTTATGCCGTTTTGTGCCACAGGCCTGTGCTCTCTGTCTCTGGGTGCCTCTCAGTACCGCTTCGTCTTGTTCTCCACTCCAAAAACTTGGAACGACGCTCAAATCTACTGCAGAGAGAACTGTCTGGATCTGGCCACCATCTACTATCTGGAGGAGATGAATGAAGTCGTGAAGCTCGTTGAGAGTGGAGGAGATGATGCGTGGTTTGGGCTTTCCCAAGCAGAAACGAGGATCTGGCACTGGTCTCTGACTGCCAGAGATTTCTACCAGGAAGGAGAAAAAGATTTTTATAATTGGGGTGATACTCCAAATTACAATTGTGGGTATTACAAACAGAAATTATTCTACACGCTTGCTTGTCATCTAGACCTCCCGTTCATCTGCTTTGATGGTAAGACTGTTAGTCGCACGTAAATGTGATTTAAAAAAACCCAAAAAAAGGAGGACGAGGACGTGCAGCTGCGATGGAGGAAGCAGTCTGACGGGAACATTTTTCACAAGGAAACTCCCTAAAAACCCTCTTGATTTAAAATGTGTGGAAGAACAGGAGCTGTAGGTTACAAGACAAAGACAAAATAGATAAAATTGCAGCAGTTTTCATTATATATAGGTCAAATGAGTCTCAGGTTTTCAAGCTCATCTAATGTATAGGAAACAGACTGCATATGTTTTTTGTGATAGCAATACTGAAACCTGATAGTTGCACATCTCTAAAGATACAACCATTTTTTCCTCAACATCTGATTTCCCTTAGAATTTGGTAGAATTGCTTTTTAAACAGTTTAATCAATAAATGTTATGATTGTCTATAAGCTATAAACAAATTAATTCTTATTCATTCAGCGTTATTTCAGTTTTCTCTGTTTGTTTTAGTTTATTTGTGCAGTGCTTCACCTCTTGACCTAAGGTCAAGAAATGCAGTGTTCCTCCATTTATTTTCTTTGCATAAATGGAAGAACACTCTTGTTATGGCTGTAACGTCCCAATAGCTGGCATGTAAATAGGAAGGAAGCAATAAAAAAAAAAAATAAAAAAAAATACTGCCTGGAAAGCCAAAATTATTTGTCCATACATTTTTAATGAATGAAATGCTGATATAGATCACGTTCTGGTGGTTTGTAAATAATCACTTTAATGCAAATTTGGCACTTTTAACAGACTTTTAATGTAACTTTTAGGGCAACTTTGCATTAAAAGTGTTGTTACGCCAACTCTGAAAGGGACCAAATAGACTTGGCATAGTGTTGATTTAACTCTGCAGAATTTTTTGTGTACTTGAATAAAGAGTCTGTCATGTCTGACCACACATGAACACCTGAACAGCCGTCCAGGACTGTCTGGTATTCTGTATCATTCCTCAAGCTGACCAGGTCTGTGTAGGTTTTCCTGCAGAAATCCCGAGCAGAGGTCCAATTCTTTCGCTCTGGACTGAGGATGTACTGATCCACTCCATGGTTTGTTCCTAAGAGGTAAAGTTTTACAGTTTAAACCAGCTTTGAGGAATGACTCCAGGCAAAACAAAGTCTCACTAGCTAAGAGATCAGTTTATTTTTCTCAGGTTGTTTTATATTTTTATAAAATATCTGCTATAAATCACCTTCCCTTTTTGAGCAAATTAAGTTATAATGAAAATAATATTTAACAAACATTTTAGTTAAAATACATTAATATTGTTTTGACATTTATACCTCCTTTTTAAAAATTTTAAGCAATCTTCTTTGGCTACCGGTGCATATAATTAAATCAGAAACTTAATTCTGTTATTTTTGGTTATGATGATTATGACTACCAGCTAATGAAAATGTAGTTATTCTAATTGATAGAGATGTAATTGCAATATTAGAAAGACCCAAAGGTTTCGTCACATTTGGCATCAGAAGAGAAACTTCTTAACACTTATTGGAACTTTTATTTGTTTAATTTTAGCAAAAATGGCTTCGTTGAAGGAGCTCTTAGAAAAGAAGTGCAGTGAAGCGTTCTGCTGCTGCCTGAAAAGCCAGATAGGAGTAAAGCATCTTCACCTAAGCTGGCACAAACTGTAATTTCAAAATTCACATGAATTTGAACATGTCACACTTGTGTGGGCATATCCTGACAGTCACTCCTCTCATTGATTGATGGAAAATACCACTTACTGTCAAAACAGACCGAATACCTGTAAACTGTGCAACCACCCACATGTAGCTCTCCGTTGTTGTAAATGCCACAGTTGTAGCCACTCTTTGAGCCCCACTGGAGATAATTGTCTTCTCCCTCCTTGTAGAAATCTTTGTATTCAAGAGACCAGTGCCATGTTCTCATACTGCCTCTCTGCAGCAGAAATTACACTGCATCACTGTAGTCGTCTCCAGCAGCTTTCAGAACAGTGTCCATCTTTCTTCATGTCTTCCATGGTGGGCAGGTCAATGCATGTCTCTCTGCAGTAGCTCTGCAGAACCTCTCGTTCCAGGTTTTTGGAGTGTCAAATAAGGCATACTGGTGCTGATGCACACAGAGACAACGAGAACACAGGCCTGCAGAGCCAAAAAGACACATTTCTCTCTTTCTTTTTGTTCTTAAGTTATGAAAACACATGAAAAGCAAATTGGATCACTACTTTTGTTTTCAATTTTAGAGAAGGTTGCTTAAAACAGAAACTGACCTATAAGATACAATATCATCATAATAATAATGTTTTCCATAATCGTCTTGACTTTCACAGAAAACATAGATGTCCTCTAAAGGTGCCAATAAAGAAGTTATAAGATATACAGCAATATTAAAGTTTATAACATTATAACTAGAAAATTCCTGAAGAAATTTAACCTGGGCCTGCCAAAGTGTGCCCGTCGGATTGGACCCAGCGTTCTGATGCTAAACATTAGCATCAATGCTAAGTTTGGCTAAAAAATAACACAGTATCATAACCATGTTTACTAACATGGACTTGCACCATTTAGTCTATTAAAATTAGTGTATATGCTAAAATTAGCCAAAATGCTAGTGTTAGCATGAAAACTTTCAGTAGCATGTGGAGCATCACTGGCATGTTCTCTGTGTTTGACTTTCTCCATTCACTGTAC
>CAEGAD010081125.1:0-15574 GCA_903067055.1 Poeciliopsis paucimaculata | reverse complement strand
CCAAGTACATTTTTTGTTGATAGAGACTGAGAATCCATTTTATTTTTGTTTTTGGTTGTTTTGTTTATCAGTTCCAGCATTCTTTTGAAAATAAAGTGTATCCATCTTTGGCATGCATTTTTACATCATTTCCATTAAATCAGTGTAAAAAGGTCTTCAAACAATATTATCGTTTATCGCAATAATTTTTGAGACAATTAATCGCTCAGCAAAATTTGGTATCGTGACAGGCCTAGGTGTATTCACACCAGGAAAGCCCTTTCATTCGTTGTGCATAATTTCAATAAAATTAAAATTTTCCGATGAAAAGGTTTGGCATTAGGATGAGGAAGTTTTAAATAGAACCGTTCATTCCAACGTGATATCACAGGAAAGATCCCACCATCCAGCTCCCAGCTGGATGAAAAAAATCTAGCATTATTTTTAGCCGTCAAGTTATCAATATATTGCGTTAAATCCTAAATGTAGACCTGATATATAAAAGGAAAAGGGACACACTGCGTTGGTACTAATTGTCAACACTATGACAACTAGATAACAAGATCCGGAAAAAGTGTTAATTAAAGAAAAATAGCGAAGTGAGTAGGTCAGTTGTGCTAGCTTGACTTTGACAACCTTATTATGTACATGTGCTGTGGAATTCAGTGTTTTTCAGTTCAGTTCAAAAACAAAAAAACACGACCTACACACTAACTCTGACAGATCATCAGTAGGGCAGGTGTTTAAATTATCTAAGCAGCTAAACAACAAACGATGTGTTAGATTAGCTAATAGCATCAAGTAGCTAATCTACCACAGCGATCAATTATTAACAAGCACAAAAATAAACATCATCCCTGAAAACATAAAATTGCAATGGACTGAATGTTCTGTTCTTTGTGTGGTAAATGTTTGTGTGTCTTTTGGTGTTGAATCCTGATACATTAGCGCCGTTGTTGTCAGTCAGTTGCTATGACAACAGCATGTCTGTGTGCTGCGCAGACTCAAAAAGCGAGAAAAAGGAAAAAAATGAGAACTCAGTAAGTTTCTTGCTATATTCAGTCCAATTGAAACAAAATAAGATATTGGCATCGACCAAAATCAGAATTGGCAAGTCAGACTTTTTAAAAATTATCTGAGAATGATTTGGTGTATTAAATGTTTTGTATCACCCACAGACCTTTCCCAGCTTATTCAAGGAAGCATAATAGTGGATTTTAGGCCTGTCATAACACATTTTGCTAGACGATAAATTGTCCTAGAAGTTACTGCGATAAACTAAAATATTGTTGTTTAGAGACCATTTTAAAGTAATATAATGCAAGAGCACATTGTGAAAGATCAATATAACTTTCCAGTTCCATTTTACATTGGAACTAGAAGACATTTTAAATATCCTGAGTAAATAAAACAGCAAAAACAACAAATAAATGAATTATGAAGTCTCCATAAACAATATTGTGATTAAAAATGGCTAGATGAGACCAAAGCACCAGAATGAAGACTTTTTTCCCACCCAGTTTTTGGTGGAAAGAGAGAAGAGAAAAACGACAAATCGTGCAAATGGAAATTATCGAATTTGTTCAAATTTATTATGCAATTAATTGATTTATTGCTTATTGCAACAGGAGTAGTTGAACTTTAAACCATGAAGTTCTGATATCAGAGGTATCGATAGTATCATCTCTACTCGGCACTTCCATCAGCATCGCTATGGACCGAACCACCAATAAACCACATTTCAGCGGGAAAACGGGTCGGGGTGCCAACGCGTCTGGAGTCCAGTTGAAAATGAAGTGAGACGACGAGACAAAAGGAAGAGAGAGGGAGCAAGCTAGCAGTGCTTGCTGGACCCTAACTGTGTGTGAGGCCTCAATTATTCATGCGGCAGTGCACATGTCAAGAGCTCATAGACAAGCAAGGCCGAGCACAAATCAAACAGCGCAACCGTGGGCAATGCCTAGCATGCACCTGGAGGAACACACTGCTCATTTCTCTGTTGTTTTTGGATAAACAGAGAACAAGGCTACCTGAGTGCTGCCTGATCCTCCTTCAGAGCCACGAGCTGCTGGGGATCGTCTTTGTTTGCCCTTTTTTTACACTTTATTTACCTGCTCGGGGGGTTTTTTTGGCAGTGATGTCTGCGCCGGTGGGTTCCGTCTTTTCATGGCTCGTTACTCGGCTGTTTGGTTCACTTTAACATCTATCATGGCCTCGGTGTTTGTGTGTCGGCCGCCCGTCTTTGCCGGTCCCCAACATGTCTGCAGCAGCGGCCTGAGGTTTATCTCCACCAGAACGGGAGGTAACGGATGGCTCCACACTTCCATTTTCATTTTGTCTGAGTTTATCGACCACTGCCTCGCTGTCAACACTGCTTCTTCTTTCCTTATTTGGCCAAACGCGCTTCCAGTCAGTCATGCAGACTTTTTCAGGATCATTGTTCAAGATTCCAATATTATGCAGCTAAAAAACTGTCCCAAAAGTTATTGGGACAAACAATAATATGGTTGTTTTGAGACCATGTTCAAGTAGCACAACACGATACCACTACTTCCTCTGAAAGATTAAAAAACTTTTAATTATAATGAACATTTAATACTACAACCGGAAAACACTTAGAATATCCAAAATAGATCAACAACAGAGACAACAAATAAAAAAAATTTTGAAGTCTCTGCTAACAAAATTATCCTTCAAAAAAGAGGCTAATTGATATCAAAGCACCAGAATGAAGATCTTTATCATCCAGTTTTTAGTAGAGAGAAAAAAATAAGTAAATCAAGTAAATTTAAATTATTGAGCTTGTTTTAACTTACTATGCAATTAGTTGATTTATTGCTTTTTGCGACAGGCCTAAAACTAAGTGAGTGATATATTTATTCTGTTGCTTCTACTATTATAAAACAAAATGTGCGGTAAAAAGCATGTAAAGGCATCAACTGCTGACTGCTAGACTAGTTATTTCAGGTACTAGGATTGCACAAAAAATGAATAAAAAAGCTGAAAAAAGTTGAAAAAAAATAGAAAAACCTTCAGAAAACCAAAAACAACAATAATCCCCACCATTCTAAAGAATTACAATAAAGTTTTGATCTTTGGAAAAAAGTTTAAGCAAAGTTAGGTTGCGATTTAAAACTTTTGCACAATTATTTCTGTCTAAAACTGTCTCCTGGTGTTTAGTAGAGCAGGTAATCTTTTGTAAAATATTTTACTTTTTGCAGAAAGCATATAGGTTTGCATGCAAAAACACTGAACCAGGGGTGCTCAAAGTTTTTTTGATGCAAATGCTGGTGTGGTGCAAATGAAGAATTTTTATTTTTAATCAGGTGAAATAGAATTTTCTTGTTGTGGAAGACAATGTGAAGTATCCAGTATCTCACTTCATAGAGTAAACACAGGCGGCCATGTTGGTCCGCTATGAGGCGAGCTTCCCCTTTTGACTGCTTTATCAGCATCCCATAATTTATGTTGTGTTAATTAGGTCCCCGTGGTCGGTGGCGGTGACTGATCCCACAAAGGGAAAACGCAGAGCGGAAGAGTCCTAGCAAACGTTCAGATGCCCTCAGAAATGGCCATGTCATAATTAATGCTGGTGAATTATTCATGCGGCTGTCCTCGGTGTGTCCTGCTCACTGCGCCACTGCTGTGATTGGTGCATGTTTATCCTGAGAGTTTTAGAGGAACTGGTTCCCAGTTACTCACAGGACAGACGTCGTTATTAGCGTAAAAAACCTTGTTCCTGCTAATTAGCTGAGGTGGAGGTCAGCAGGTCAGGCAGAGGGCTCAGGTGGGTTCAGGTGATCCAAACAAGACAAGACAAACTTCTGCTCTCACTTTGAGCCACGTGAAATCTGGGTGATTTTAAAGGTGACCTACTATGTTTCCTTAAAGAGGTTAACACAGGTCAGTGGCCTAATCAAAACATGTTCATTACATTTTTTGCACAAAATTATTCTCACATAAGGAAATTTTAGTCTCCTCAGTTCTATTTTGTTACTTAAATCCAAATAAGCTGCTGCAGGCCACGTCCCCAAATCAGTGTTTGCACAGAAGCGCAACTATGCAACCACACACCTATGAAAAGCGGAAGTGGAGCCTCCTGCACAACAAACAAGAATGCAGCAAGTGGTCTCTGGATGGTAAATCAACAAAAAAAACGCTCGTCTTTTCCAGCAACCATTGTTGTTTTGTTTGTTCATCCTAATGGGGACGGCGGTACTGACTGGTCACGACAAAACCGTGAACGACTCAGGGAGTTTTGAGTTATTTACAGTTTCTGAAAACATGGATTCTAAGCTTTCAAATGATGTCAAACACATGAACATGAAAAAATAAGTAGACGCAAGTTGCTTCGGCAGAAAGAAAAGTTTTCGTCTGCACCATTAAATAAAAAATTGTCCACCTATTTCTATCAATTGTTTTTATGTGTAGATTAAATCCTTTTAGATTAAATAAAAAAACAATAACTGTGAATAGGATTATAAACAAGCCAAGTTTGAAAAGACAAAGAGGGCACAAAGTCAAAAGAATCAAATCGCTCACATATTTAAATTTTTAAAAAAAACTCATCAGAAATGATCTACATTTGCTGATCTCTTATGTTGTGATAAGTTTTTCAGCCATATTGTCCAGCTGCATTACTACGTGACAAAACGTGAAACAGTTCATAAAGCATGATGACTGTTGTGCATGAACACACAGAGTGTCTGGCCTGTCAGAGGAAACAGGAGCTTCATAGTGATCCAGGTTAGAGTGGTGGTAAACATTTTGATAAATAATGGAATAAGATCTACTGCTGATGTATAGGGCTGGATGTTTCAGCGGTACGATTCCAGAGTGGAGCGTTGATGTCGGACAGGCGGGTCAGCGGACCGACTTCCACACGCTGATACGCAGAATAAATATATATATATAAAGATTAGGAAAAGCAAATATCTTTCTACATAATTTCTCAACTTATTTCCTGGTTTTCTATTTTTAACTAATTTGCAAAGACCTCTAAAAATATTTTCCCAGGTAGTTGTGTTTCAATTGATTATATAATTGATGTATAAAAATTTAAAGGAAACATGCCAACTTTGAAAAAACAAATTTTTCAATAAAAAAAGTTTTGGTGGATTTTAGATCGTATTGAAATGTGTTTATGTAGCAAAATGGAATGGAAACACTTTGTATTTCCACGTCACACGAGTTACATGATCGACAACCGGATGTTCCTACTGGCACAAACCGTGAAGAAGACGACAGGAAGTGGTCAGAGATGATGGGGCGGTATGGTTTTTAATAACTTATCGAGTGAACAAACTTTTCAAGGTTCATTTTAGTTACGTTTCTCACTTAATGGAAACACAAAAATAGCTAAATTATGGATTTTTGTCACTAGCAGACTATTGACAAAGTTTTGCACATTTGTAATAGAAATGCTCCTACTCATTATTTGGTATTTGTGTCTATGAGAGATTAATTTAGTGCCATTTGGAATAAGGCAGAAACTAGACCTGTCACAATAACAAATTTCTCTGAACGATGAATTGTCCCACAAGTTATTGTAAATAATGATATTATTGTTGTTTTGAAACCATTTTCAAGTGATATACTTCTTGTAAAAATGCAAGTAATCCCCTCAAAGATCAATAAAATGCTACTTCTAATGAAAATTTAAAACTGGAAATGGGAGACATTTTAAATATCCAAAATAAATAAACAAAACACCCAAAATAACAAATAAAATGGACACTGAAGTCTCTGTAAACAAAATTATGATTGAAAAGTAGGATTTAGTTAGGACCAAATATCCAGGCTGAATAGTTTTGTCATCCATGTTTTGGTAGAAAGAGAGAAACCAATCAATTAGAAATCAATTAGATGTAAATTATCGAGCTGGTTTTAATTTATCAGGTGTTAAACTGATTGTTTATTGCACAGCCTTAGCTAGAACATTAGAAAATGTGGAGAAAATCCTATTTGAACCCAGTTATTTTCTGAGTTGACCGTTTTTGGTTGGCAACATTGATTCATTGACTGAGTCTGACTCTTTAATTTAAAAGATTCATAGGTCAAAGTTCACGGATTCATCAAACAAACATCAAACTATTCCTGTAGAAAGAGCAGGTAAAGGGCTGAAAATGAAAAAACTGTCAAGTCCAAATAAAAAAACCACTGAGTTGGAACAAAGTGTAAAATTCAAGCACTTTTCCAGAATTTTATGGTATGTTTTCAAAGTTTTCTAGCTTCACATTTTGGAGATAAAAACAATACAAAAGAACTAAAAAAAATAAAAAATATTTCAATTCACCATTAAACAACATCATTTATTACTGTTATTAATAAAATTGTGACAGTATTACTACACATTCTACAGCATGGATGAGGTAAACTTAAATATAACAAAGTTTTACATCTTAAGCTCTGACAGCAAAACATTAATTTAAGGAAAAAAAATTCCCCGATTTCAATAAAGCTGTTTAACATATAAAATATAATAATCAATAAGTCATTGAGTCATTGGGAATAATAAATAGTCATTCAATTTAAACAATCCAAACAAATAATGTTAACTTGAATGATCTTCCTGCTCAAATTAAATGTTTAAAAATCACAATATGCAAAGAAAGTTGCAAAACAAAATTAAAAATCTTCTTGCTGAGTTTTCTGGTCAAATAGCAATAATTTAGGTTATTCTAACTGACCTAAAACAAATAAAGTTTGGTCTGATTTAATTTCAGATAATGAGAAAAAAGTGTGTAATTATAAAATATCTGGTTTTAACTGTAAATATTGTTTTCCAGGTGTAGGTTTTTAATCCAGCGTTAAATTACACTTTATTACAAAACTATGCAATTCGAATATGAAACAGAAATCAAGCAGTTTCACGCCCAGACGGTAAAATATTTTACACATCTGGAGCAACAGGGGAATAAATAAATACGCCTTTTACACACACTTTACAGAGAAACCGCCTGACAAGTTTCATATTTTCCTCCAGAAACCTGCAAAAAGTACTAAAACTCCCCTTGAAGACGTTTAAACGGGTAATCACCACATCGCTGTAACATCACACAGACAATGAATTATTTAGATAGATGTCCAGTCGGCCTAATTTCATTAACTCTCATTCAAATCCCTCTCTATTTCCAATCTGCCCATCCTGGAAACTCTTTAATTCAGCGACGTTAAACAAGATTAAATCATAATTATTGCAGCAGAGCTTGTTATTTAAACCAGATCAAGGGCGAGGACGACCGCTGGGACCGCAGAATGGGCAGCCATGTTGAACAGGGAGCGGTAGAAAACCATAAATGGGTCAAACCTCTGCACTTTCTCTGTATTTAAATATCTGAATGTTTTCATCAGAAGAAAGCAGAAATAAAATTGTAAGCTCATGTAAAAAAAACAAAAAAAACAATTGAGAGCGTCTTGGTGTGGACCGTTCACACCAGAGACGGGCAGTAGGTTTGTTGTTGCCTTCACTGACATCTTTACAGTTTGTCTGACAGAAACTTTGCTGCCGAACAGAACAAACACATCTCTGTTTCCTGTTTGTTTGTTTTTGTTTGGCATTGTATGAACATTGGAGGCTTCACGCCACTCTTGCGTCAGAGAGGTCTGACTAAAGAGAGAGTTAGTCTCTCGTTTGGTTCACTGGATTCCAGTAAAGACTGGATTGTGTTGCTGCTGCTCGATGACTGGATTAATGACTGGATTAATTACAACAGAGCATTGGGTCCTGGCTAAGAGTTGGATTGTATTTATTATTATGAGAATAAAGTCTTAACATTAGCTAAATACACACACATTGCCAGAAAAAAGTTGTAAAAAAGATGTTATAATGAGATAAAAGCATTGAGAAGCTCGGTTCGTGTAATTCTTTTTTCGAAATAGAAACGGTTGTTTCCACAATCGTTTCTAACTTCTGCTAAATAATTTGAAACTGATAAGTTAAAAGATTATTTCCTTATTTGTAAAAACAATAAAACAACTTCAGAAGACGTTTACTAAATAACTGCTTTATTCTACTAATATTACGAGTATTTTCTTATTACCACAAATTTTTTTTGGCATAATGCTACAACTTTCCTTCTTGTATAACTATGACTTTATTCTAGTAGTACTATGATTATTTAGGGGTTTTTTTGGATATCTTGACTTTTTCTGTCATTACTGCAACATTTTCCTGGTAAAATAACTATTGTGAATTTTTCTTATATTACGACTTTATTTTGTAATATGACTTTTTTACAACATCATTATGACTTTTTGGTAATAATATTACTTTATTCTCATTTTATTAAAAAGTTTATTATGTTACAATTTTTCCCCATAATGTAGTTTAATTTGGTATTATTTAAACTTTATTGTCACTTATCTTCTCATAATATTATAACTTTATTTGCGTAATTTAAGTTCTTATAAGTACAAATATACTTTGTAACTTGTACTTATAACTGAATCACAAACTTATGACAACTGAAGGTTTAGCGACCCAAAATCTGACTGGTATTCAAAAAACATTCATTATGCTGCCATCACCATATGTCACTATTGCTACGGTGTATTTTTGGTGAGTTGTGTTGTTTTTTCCAAACTTATCTTGTGTTTTCTTTGTAAGGAAAACCTTCTGTTGTCTTTTAACAAATTAGAATTTATTGTCGTCACATCCAAAAAAACTTCCCAAAACAGTGCAATATATACACAATATACACAATAGAAGTATGTATGTAATTATAATGATACATATGTATGGAAACACATATACACATCTAAATGAATCAAATAGATTGTGTCACACATTGAATGAACAACAGAAATGCTAACCGTCTTGTTGCATTTCAGTCTTGTCTTTTTATCAATTTTGGAGAAATGTCCAGTTTTTACAATATGTCCACTTCTCTCGTTTATTTATTACATATTAATGTTGTGTGATAATCTGGTGTGACCTCAAGATTAAAAGCTGAAATTGAATTAAAAGTTGCTTCAGCTGGTTTTGTACATTTAAACAACCCAATTACTTCAGCTTTTTCACTAAACATTGTTTTTCACTTGAATTTTACTTATTTGATCTAAATTTGTATACATTTAGTTAGAAAAGCGTGACTCTCCCGTTCGAGAGTCGCTGTATCTGAGGGGAGACTCGGTGCTCAGCCACCTCGGTTTGCAAAAAAAAAAACCCACACAGCTGGAATAACAAGTCCAAGATGTTGGATAAAATCAAGTCTCTATCCACAAAAGTCAAGAATCAACATGAAAAATGTCAATGTTTGCTCAGAGAGAGGGAGAGAAAAAAAAAGACATCTTAAAATATACATTTATTCAGAGCCTGAGAAAGATCAAACAGCAAAATTGATCTGCTCCTCCTTCAACCCTCACTCTGCTCCCCCTTCCCCGCGACTCCTCGCCTCGACGCCTATCGACTTTCTGCTCAGGCTATCGTCATGACGACGCAGGCTTGCCCCACTGTCACCTCTCTTCAGTCCGAAACTCTCGACTATTATGGGGTGAGCTGCTGTGATGGAAGAATGCACATAGCAACGTTTACACGCGTTGTAGTTCGATAAACAAATAAACCAGGAATTGTTTTTGCAGAACTTTAGACTCAGTGGCGGAGCTAGACTTTTAAAGTCAGAGGCGCCACAGGGGGCCAAACTGTCTTACGGGGGGTTCGTGGATGAGAATGAGAATTACTGCACACTTATATAAGTACGACACCGTATGAGGACCTTTCTAGATAAAAAAAAATCAGCAGTAAATTTCCACCTAAAAACTCCAAAATGTACAGATTAATCTCAGAATTTATTTTTGAAAAATCTTAGAAATTTCTGTTTCAAAAGTTGATCATTTTTGACTTTGGGAAACTTCTACAATTGTTCTAGAAAATGACTAAGAACAATCTCAAAGTTTTTGATTTTTTTTCTAGACACAAAATTTCTTCTAACAAATTTTTGTCTTTTCAAACTCAGAAAAATCCACATTTTTTCAAGAAATCTTTTTTTTTATATTAATCTTTATTTTTTTGTAGCAACTTTGAGAATTTTCAGAAGCTTTTCTACAAACTTCTGATGTTTTTAGGATTAAATGTGCCTTTTTTCTATAATCGAAACACATAATTAATTCATATTTAATCAATTATTTTTATACTTTTAGTTTTAAAAATCAACAGATTTAAATAATAATTTTATATGTTCTTTAGTTATTGTAATTTGGCACTCTTCTCTTGCCATAGTGCCAAAAGGGGCAGATATAAGGGTAGCAGTTTCTTAAAGAGACAGGCCCATTTCAAGCCATTGGACAAAGCTCTGGTGCAAAATAAAATGTCTTTTAAGCCATTTTTGTTATTCACTGCATTTCTTAACTCCTGAAGGTAACATAGTTACTTGCTTGTGATATGAAACAAATAACACCGCCCGTTCAAATATATTCAAGTGTGAAAAAAGATGAAGCTGTTGCGCTAAATGAAGGATGTTCAACGTGTGATTTTGTTTTTCTGAAAAACAAATATAAATAACATCCACAAAAGAATACACTTAGGGTTTATCAGCAGTTTGTGAAATTTGAATTATTCGGTTATTTATTGCAGTTTCCAGAGGAACTCCAGAGTCTACTTCCTCTCCAACGGAGGAGGGAAAAGTCCTGTTGTCCCTGAACAAACACTGGTTTGGTCCAGTGGTGCAGATATGGGTGCAGCAGAACCCTGCGGAGGCAGATGTCTAATTGGTCCAAGAGGAAGATCGATACCAGCAGGAAAAGATGGAGGGAATGATGGGCATCCCAGGCAGCTCACTCAACTAAATTACATTACAGACACTGGTTCATGATGAAAACAGGGGAGAGGGTTATAAAAACTGCCAGAGGGCTGTTTTCAGGAGAACTTTGTGCTTTAATTTATGGGAACTCAACTGTGCTGTCTGTGTAAGTTGAGGATTGGAGGAGGAGATGCTTGTTTTGACCTCAGAGGTCAACACTGAAATAAAAAATTTAACATTTGTCTGATTGGATGATTTGAAAATAGTGTTTTTATGACAAAAAATATTACATATAAGAATGTAAATCAGTTGGTATGTTCAGTGTTGAGCGGCCCTGTACTGGAGATGAGTGGTGCGCAACTTACAAGAGAATTTTTTAAATGTTGCAGTAAATCAATTATTCGCTCAATAAATCAAAACAAAGTTAATCATTTCCATTTACCTAATTTATCATTTTTCTCTTTTCTTTCTACCAAAAACTGGATGACAAAAGACCCCAGTCTGGGGGTTTTTAAGAACAGTTTTGTTTAGACAGACTTTTTTATTTGTTGTTTCTGTTGTTTTGTTTGGATATTTAAAATATCTCCCAGTTCTAGTTTTAAACGTTCATCAAGATTTAAAGTTTATTGCATTATTATGCTATTGCCATATTACTTTCAAATGGTCTCAAAAAATAATACTTATACTTATTGCAATAACTTCTGAGACAATTTATCGTCCAGAAAAAATTGTTATCGTGACAGGTCTGGATCTGAGTGAGTCAACCAGGCCAGTAAAGCATAATTTTGTCAGATTTTGAGGTTGTGCGTAGATGTAATAAACAGGAAGTTTATGGCTGTCAAATCATTAATAAAGAACAAAACAAAAATGCCAGGGAGTTTACAGCAAACTCAAATAGATATCCATGTATGTACATATATATAAATCACGTCACAAAAATGTTAAAGTGAGTAAACATATCAGTTATCTTTACTGCTTTTAGAAAACCAGGTCATCTAATTATATTGTTTTTTCCTCTTTAAAGGTTGAGAAGCAAAGTTTCTGATTTGAACATTTAGATTCATTTATATGATATTTCGCCAGCAATAAAATGAGGTTGATAATATAGAATTGGTTTGTTGTACAGGAGTGATTTCTAATGTCGCTGTTTCCATGTACCTGTTCTAATGCTAAGCTTCAAATAAAAACAACATAGGAAACAAGATGGCTGCCTACCTCACTGCGGACAGCTGCGGGCTGCGGCTCTCCAAAGTCGGTTCCAGCTGTCCTTTCCTCCACCAGAAGAAGCCAGACGAGGTAAATCCGACCGTAAACAACGACTGAACATTAGAATTATGAAATTATAAAATAAGTTCAACTCAGTGAAGCGCGTTGCATCCGAATCCCGCCATTCCTGGTTCCGACATCACAACCAAACCGACTACTCTCCAGAAGTTGCAGTCAATGCTCCGCAAAAAGCCGTCGCTATTAGTTGAGTTTTCTTAGCTTCCTCCGTCTTGTTACGTTTTAGTGACGATACTATCGGCTCCTTTAAACTTTAATAAACTTTAAAATCGATCCTTAGGCGGCGGCGGCCATTATTACCTTCCTGGTCAGAGCGCTGCCATGTGACGTCAGCGTTCTTCTTCTGCGCATGCGTGTCGCTTATGGACTGTTCACACATCCATTTTCTAACACTCATCTCCCGAGTGGATCGGGAGGTTCTGGTGACGTTCCGGGCGAGAGGCGGGCTCACCTGGACAGGTAACCAGTCTGTCACAAGGCAACAGAGACAGACGGGACCAACAACCATACACACACACACATAATCACACCTAAGGAGAATTTAGAGACAACCCAACAGTCATGTTTTGTTTTTTTGGACTGTGGGAGGAAGCCGGAGAACCCGGAAAGAACCCAGGACCTTCTTGCTGCAAGGCAACAGTGCTACCAACTGCGCCACTGTGCAGCCCGGTTTAGGTAAATGACCAGGCAAAAACAAAATAGAAAAAAAATTGGATTTCAGGGGAAAAAAAGGAAAAAAAATTAAGAAAATTTAAATCAGAGTGGATGATCTTTTTAAAACCCAGGTAAAATTATTACTTACATGGATAACACACAAACACAAGTCGTTTGTGTGTCATCTTTTCTGAAAGAGTTCCTGTTCTTGTACTGCCATTTGGGTTTCCACTACTTCTACAAACAACCCATGTGCCTGAAATAAAATCATCCGGCCGTTTTCTGGCAACAAGTACATTTTTTTTTGTGTCTGAAACATGAGCCGTTTAAAAAACCTTCCAAATGTAAGGACACAAATCAGCAGGCACTGCCCCTCACTAGCCAGCCTAATTTAGCTTAGCTGGCTGGTGAGGAGCAGGTAAGCTGCTACTCCATCCAATGTATTAAATTTTGGTAAATACAAATATAACCATGAGCAATATAACATTTATTTTAAAAAATGTTTAGACTTAAGTATGATATTGTATGTACAGCTGAATAAAAGATAAATATATACAATAAATAAATAAAATGATAACACATATGGAAACAAGGTATAAATAAATTTATAAATAATTAAATGAGTTTACCACAGTATGCGCTGTACAATGGCTGCTAGAAAAGACACAGATTTTGTTGCTGATTTACCTTCCAGAAAGCACTTGCTGCATTCTTGATGGTTGTGCAGGAGGCTTTACTAATGCTTATCAACGATGTACAGTTGTATAATTGGGGATCTGTTTGCAGCCATCTTCACTGCGAGTGTAAATGGGGGGTGGCCAGCAGCAGCTTATTTGGATTTAAAATGACGGAAGCCCTAAAACATCTTATTCTGACAGGAACTCAAAATAGCCTGAATCATTACGTAAGAATGATTTTGTGCAGTAAATGTAACAAACATGTTTTTTTATATCCCATGGATCCATCCTAACCTGTTAAAGGAAGCAGAACAGGTCACCTTTAATAATAAGGAGGAAAAATCTTTGCTCTGGTCAGACAAAATCCACAGTTTATCATTTTTAAACGCCGGCCTCTTTATTATCCATCATGTAATTTCTCCATCCCAGCCTGAACTGCAACATGACAGAGGGAAAGTAGGTGACCAGTGGGTGGCCCCCGCGAGAGCCAGCCCAGAGGTCAGTGGGTCACTGTCCCAACGAGGCAGCCCTGCCGCGGGTCGCCTGCTGCCCGCTTCCCTCTCGTTATTTATCTCTGCCTGACAGTCCATTCCTCTTCCTGTCAACCGACTCCCCCTCTCCTCTGCCGGGCCTGGCACCGGTCCTTCCGCCGGCGCCCGTGACCAAGGCCAAGGCGCGCAGAGTCCACCGGGTCACATGGCGCCTGGCTTGAGCAGCCCTTTCTAACAACCACAGCGTGTGTGAGTGTGTGTTGCTCAGGGGATAATTACCGCTCCACGTTGGACTTGGACCTGGACTTCTTGGCCCCTTTCGGTCTCGGTGGATTGGCCGGGACGCGACACCGCCTTTCATTAGGAGACCGACCTGCGGAGCCAGAGCCGGGAAACAGACAAAGTGAAGGGCCTTCTTTGGCCGGTGATGAATTGGTTCGCCTTGCGGAGGCGGTGGGGGCGTAAAGCATGACACTCAGAGGACAGAAAGAGGACAAGCAAGTCACAAATACAGGAGAGGAGGTAAAAATATCTCCACTGGAAGGAAAGAAAGCAGCTTTGGAAGCCAAGAGTCTGTTCATTTCAGCAAATACACATTTTAACCACAAGAAAATAAAACATCCCAGTTTATAACAACATATCTGAAGAGCTCACTTATTTAACTTCAAAAATTCAAATGTTAAATTACAGAATAAATATTACATTTCAGCATTTATTTGTGTTCACTTTGATTATGGCTCACAGGTAATTAAATTTTTAATAAATAACTTTTATTTTACCAGAATAGAAAAACCCACTGAGATTCAAAACCAGGGATTTCTGGCCAAGTGACACAATAAATAGTCCGACCTGCAGTCATTGTTATTAAAGCATAATAACAATGCTTTATTTGTATAGCAATTTTATTTTATCACATAATTTTAATAGAAATACAATTGAACACAAATGAAGGGCTGTCATCTGTAAAGTTACAGTAAATTAAACATGAGTTCAATAAAATGGGTTATTTAGTCATAACAGAAAAAATGGAGATTCGTTTTAAAGGTTTTATTTTCACCATGTTATTCATTCATTAGTAAATGTCACAGTTTCAAACTAATTATTTTATTTACAAACCTTAGTTTGTAAACTAAATATATAGGTCCAAACTAAATACATAGCAAGCTAACTAAATGTTTATTTTGCTAACTATATATTTAGTTTATAGCTAAATATGTTACTTAGTATCTGAGTTTTTAGTAAGCTAACATAATATTTACCTTCTAACTAAATACTTAGCTTGCTATTTTGAGCTTAAACTAAATACTTGGTTTGATAACTAAATAATTAACAAGTGAGCAAATTACTTAGCTTCATAGCTAAATATGTAGCAAGCTAACTAAATATTTAGTTTGCTAACTCAGTTTAGAGATTCATATTTAACTTGGTATCTAAGTATCTAGCAAGCTAGACATTTAGCTTCAAACAAAAAATAACTATAGCTCATAACTAAATATTTAGCCAACTACACCATGTTCCAAATTATTATGCAAATTGGATTCAAGTGTCAAAGATACATTTTTTGTGGCGCTATTAAATTTATAGATGGTAACGTGTGTTAGGGCTCTTTGAATCACTATAATTAATTTCAAAGAGCTGGTTGATCAGCTGGTCCTGATCAACAAGGAGGAAGGCTGGTCAGATCAATTAAAGGAAATCTACTTCAGAAGGATGTTCCACATTATTAAGCAGGCCACAGGTTTCAAGCAAT
>CAEGAD010081121.1:0-118972 GCA_903067055.1 Poeciliopsis paucimaculata | reverse complement strand
CACCCCACCCCCGCGTGGCACTTCATACCGCCCACACAACAACCCCCCCCCCCCCAACCCCCCCCACCCCCCAAAAAAAAAAAAAAAAACACTCCCACACACACACGCGCCCGGGGGGGGGGGGGAAGAAGAGATTTCTATAATAGAATTTCACAAAATCCAAAGCTTTGACAAGCGGGCGCAAAAGAAAAAGAAATAAATTTGCCCTGTGTGTATTTGGGTCAGTGACATCACATGAGGTTCAACATTTTCTGATAGATTCTGAATAGAAATTAACCAATGAGAAATCAGAGTTTTGCCAATTTTCCTTTTATGGAGGTTGATTGGTGATTGGCAGGTCAAATAGTTAAAAAAAAAAAAAAAAAAAGAAAGAAAAAAAATTCTACCCCCATTCATTAAACGCATTAAAGCTAAGAACTCCCATTGTTTTCGGTTTTATTAACTCATAAACTAACAGCATGCACTTTGATACTCTCTTTTTGAGTGTAATATGCTTTGATTTATAAATGGCAATAATGTTGTAATTAATGCTGACACCTCTATGAAAGACCCCTCCTTGTTTTTTTCTTTTGCATGTTATAGCCTATAGAAAAAAAAAATCATAGTCAGTGAAAATCTTAAATCTGCGTTTCAGACCTTAGTGAAAGCTGCAAATATCTACTATGTTCATATGTGTCTAATTTATTGATTTGGTTAATTTATTTGAATAGTTAGTTCTCCTTTGACTCTGTTCAGATTGATGAATTTAAATGAGGCGGAAGAATAAAGTCAGCAATACAGTAAAAAAGTGACCTTTGACACATTTCAGTCCATATTCTGAAATATTCGAATATAAACCACTTCCGTGTGTTTAACTTGGAGATGCACTGATCTGGCTTTCTTTTTTTTCTTCTTCTTCTTTTGGTGGATCTTTACCCGATTTTCTTTTTGAGCAATTTGGATTTTTTTTTTAATACAGCAATAATGGTGGAAGTTCTCAAGTTAGAAGCCCTAAAAAAAATTTAAAAAAAACATTTTTCAATATTCGACCCATCAGTCACTGGTCGATTGATGAATTTCTAGTTTCATTGTTCGCAGATTCTCCTGATATCCTTTATGCTCTAAAAGCAGCTCGGTTGCTATGTTGCCAAATAAAAATGAACACTTTTGAAGAGTGATTTGTTTTTGAAAGCTCAAAAGAACCGGTCAATTTGCCTTCTGTGATGTCATCAAAGGTTGTACCAATTTCTTTTTCTTTTTTTTTTTTTGCAGGGCAGATTTCATCTTGATTAAAAGAAAAAGTTCACAATAAAAACCGAACCACAATGTGGCAAACTACAGTATATCTAGCATGAGTTCGAGTGATGTCACAAAAAACTGATGTCTAGCTTTAATGCAGTAACGGGTCTCTATATATTGCTCCCTACCCTTGATTCAGGAATGAAATTTTACTTTAACTATGACAATTTCTCATGATTTCATAGTCTGCGTTAATTCCCTGTAAGGTGTGCGGACATTCTCAAACACGTCGGGTTCAGTCGGAGTTCACTTTTGTTCAAAAATTCTGCTTGGCTATGCATAATTAATCGATACAGTTGCTCATCCTCCAAAAATAATTCTGCGTGGTCTCTTGCGTTCACGGGACGACGAATGCAACCACGCATTTCCTGCTGCAGCTAGACGTTTACTTTGCAATGCAAACGTATTATTTTGCAAGTAAGAATGAACAGAATGAGCTTTTCATCCGTCCCGTCGCACTGAAAAGCACTGGCTGAACTCTGGTCGAGTCTAAAAGTTTAAACCGGCACAGCTCACTTTAACAAGCTATTGCAAAAGGTTGCTGCTTCCTTCGGCTCCTCTCCTACACATCTGGCTTTGTATTTTGCTTTGTGTATGTGTAAGCTAGGTGGAGGTGGTGGTGGTGGTGGGGGGGAGAGGTTGGCCGGTTGGGCTAAGATTCTGGTCATACTATCAGTTTTCCAAGAAAAGATCTGTGCTTAGTGTGAAACATGATGACTTTCTCAGTGTTTTTTCCCCCCTTCACTCTTCAACTGGAAAGAGGAACAGAGCTGTCAGGAGGCAAGAATATGAACTGGGTCACAATGACCCCTTGGCCGCAGCTCCAGCAATCACACTCTTTTATGTGATGTATTACTACCCCTGATACGGCGTGTTTATAAAGCGCAGCTATGGCTATAAACAGGAAAATGCCATTGTGCCTTGGAGAAAATGGAACAGAAACACAGGTGGCTCTCACACAATGGGCTGGCTCTCGTTTCTCCACTTTGTGGCGGTGATGCAGAGAACGCACAGGGCTGTGGAGTGAAAATTGGCGCGATTATCTTCTGATTTGCACTGCTGCCCTATAGCACCAGGGCCTAGCTGTGGCAGTGGGGGAACATAGAGACAAGGACTTAGGAGGGGAGGGAGGAGAGAAAAGAGGAAGGTGGTGGTGATGGGGAGAGGAGGGTTGCTTTGATTCACCCAAATTTTCACTCATTAGCTTTCAGCAGCTTCATCCTCCCTCTCACTCCCACCACTGCACTCTCATATCTCACGCAATTGATTGAAACCCTAAACGTTGAGATCAGGCCCAGCACAGCTTTTCTATGAATAGTTGATTGGCTGTAATGGCGATGGCGTGTGTTGTTTCTCGCAGGGCGTTTCAGGTCAGGTCAGGATTTCTTTTTTTTTTTTTCTTTTCCCCTTCAACATGCTTGGCTGATACTGCAGTGTTGCATGGCGAGACACTTAGAAAGTCTTGTAAAACAGGGTTTTAGACAAACTCTCCACACCGGCTCCACTGATGCACCTCAAGTTTTGCACCAGCAGCAACATCTAGTTGCAACCAACTTCTTCACACCTGCTTTACTTTGAAAGTCACATTATTGCCATTTCTCATGCTGATTGATTGCTACATCACTGATGTCATATTGCAAAAATGTGTTCACTCTTATCCAAAAAGTGGACAGAACTATAAGAATTGGTGCCATCAGTAGAATTTTTTATTTTTTTAAACTTTATTCATGGTCAGATTTTCTGTATTGTATCTTTTTAATCTGATTTGCAGCCGGATGCACAGTCAAATTAATCACTTGCCAGAGCAGAGTTTCCCTTAGTGTATTATAAGCCTGGAGGGCCACCAGGCTTTACTTGTGCTCCCACCAGGCTTAGCATTGCCTATTTATTTAAGTTATTTTAAGACTCTATTGTTGGTGTTCAGGTGATAATTTCCTGTCAAATTTAAACATTTTTTAACTCAAAAACACAACAGGCCACCAGGTTTAGCAAGTTTTCTGGGGGAAACCTTGCTAGAGTCATATATGTAGTATTTTAGCTCGTACTTTAGCTAGGCACTGCTGTTCAAGCTACTAGCTAACTTTTATGTAAAATCAAACTGACTCAGAATTTGTCTTTCCTGTTAGTTAGGTTTTTTTTCCTCTTTATTTGCTTGTCTTCAATTAAAATCCCTTATTAAAGTTGCTTTGCCAATTGATTGGCTCGATTTGTGTGCCTCTTGTGATGTCATCAACCCTCAGAGCAGCTTTCCTTTTCTTCATCTTGCTCTTTCTTCACGTTTTGTGAAACCCCACAGTGGAGACCCACACTTCCATACCTTCTTGGGTTTTTATAGTTAGTGTACATTTATTTGGGGTGGTGGACAAAACACTGACTCTGGATAGTCTCTTTAAAATGCATAATGCATGAGATTGTGTGCGACACACACTGATGGTGGTCACATTTATCCGCAGGTGGACGTCTGCCTGTGGTTGTTTCCGTTTTCGGTGGAGTTATTAATGTGGCTAGCCGCAAGAGTGCAGCTTGCGTGTGTGTGTGTGTGTGTTGTACCTTTTTCTTTTTTTAAGTGCAACAGGCGTCCCGTTTGCGTCCACGTTTACTCCTCCGCTGTGCTTGGCGTTTTAAATCTCAGTGCAGGGCCATTTAAGTGCTTGACCTAATTTCTCTGGCAGCGAGGAATCCGCTGGTGAAGGCCTTCCTCTGTGTACCTTCATGTGTGTGTTTGTGTGCGAGTGCACTTGCATATTGCTCTGGGTGTTTCCTCCGTGCCTTTCTAACAGGAAGCTGATGTGGAGTTCAACTGAGGACAAGGAAAAGGCCTTTTCTTTCCACTGTGAATCAGAGAGAGAGAGAGAGAAAAAAATGCTCAGGACACTACATTGCTTTAACCCTCTGTAACCCATCCTGCTGCTTCTTTCTTTTTAGATGTTGTCTGTTTCTCTGTTTTCTTTCTGCCCCCCTTTTTTTTCTTTCTTTTAATGAAAATTAAAACTCATTGTTTTTTCAGAGTTTACACATTTTGTGAGAATTACGGAAGGAGCTGAAAGCAAGCAAAGCCGTCCCTGTAGGGAGCAGTGTCGGTTCTTTGGGTTACGTGTCTAACAAACTTGCAGCAAAAGTAGTCTGTATTATTAGTAAGGAAGGGGAAAAAAAGACACTCACAAGCTTTTTAAAGCAAGTGATGTGATGTAGTGAAAGATCACTTTAGTTTTATTGGAATGTTACAGCAGAAAAGGACTGGGAGCTCAGCTAACTGGCAGCCCGAAACGGTAATATTGTTCTTAGGTCTAACTTGATGTGGATTCTTTCAGTCTGAAGCTCATAAAGTGTAAATGTGCTCTCCGATAACTCAGGAACTGAACTCAGGCCAGGGCAAATGGAAGAAATGTTGAAACGGCATGACCTAAACCCTAATTGCACATAATCTTCGTCTTCAAAGAATCGTGCGCATATCGCGGTCACGGATGAATTTAGGGAATTAAACCAGGCCTAATATTCAAACCGAAAACCACCTACTTGGTCGTCTTTCATGTGTTGTGCAACGTCGTCCGGAGCGTTTGAACTGCGAGCCTGCAGGATTGAAGCAGGAACAGGAGCACTTCAGGAGTCTGTGTTTGGAGTGGGACTATAAAGGGGAGTTTTTAACAAACTGTGTTCCCTGTCTTTACTTGTTGTGTGTTTGCACAAGCGGTTATCAGTGGGGCAGCGGGGTGGACTTGCGTCTGCTCCCAGCAGCAGATGTGTTGGTAAATTTTTACATTGTTAACTTCGATTCATCTCAGACTGTATGATGGCTCTGCTCTGGAAAATAAACGTAGTAACTCAATTTGTAATTAAAACAAACGACTAACTCTTATGGTTTAAAAAAAAAGAAAAGAAAATGTGAATAAATTCGAGACGGTTTTACGTCCAGCAGCAGCAGCAGAACTGTTTCATTAAGAATGTCCTGTTCCCAACTTGTGCTGCCAGGGGTGTGTTGAGAGAAAAAAAACTCCGCTAAACCTCGTACTTTGCGTCCCAATTAATCATGAAGCTCAATAATATTTCACAGTGCAAGTTGAAACAACAGGCAGGAAATGTTCCGCCGTCTTTAATTTTTATAACTCACATTTTTTCTTCTTCTGTTCTTATGCTCCTGCTGCAGGAAGAGAGTCGGGCTGAGCAAGGACGGTCTGGGAAGCGAAAGACGCTGCAGCGCAGGTGAGCACGGCAACATTCGGAGAACGTGGTTGGGAGCACGATTCCTTGAGTCATGCACTCTTAAATGTCATTAAGTCAACTTAGTGGTGTCAATTGTTCACGTGAAGCTACAAATTTGATTTCTGGCTTTGAAATTCTGTCGAGCAATCGAAGCCGAGGCATTTTTAAGTCAAACGGTGCAGCCTTTTGGCTCGGCAGGGAAGTAATTACTAGTGTGGAAACAGGAGAAATCCAGTGGATGTCATGAGAGGAGAGATGCGCACTGATCTTTATTTCGTGGTTGTTGTAAAACCAGTTTTGTCAATCAAAATATTTATTTTATTTTCTTTCTCCAACGAGTGAACATTATTATTTATAATAGGAACAGAGGTGACATCACACTGTGAGAGACAGAGAGGGGACTTGCCACAAGCGGAGGTTGAAAGCACTCCGTTCTGCCTTGTAGTTATCTACTCTCTTTTGAAAACACAGGCAGCTTTGTGTGAGACGGAAAAATCAATCCACAGCTATAGTTTTAGTCACGATTGCAACAACGATATCGGCCACATTTTCTAAAGTCCTGACTTTTCTTCCACCTCCTTCTGTGGCCTTTTCCGTCCTGGTCGCTATAATCTGAATTAGAACTGGACGTAAAACTCCAAAACTTCCCTCGTGCATTCTTAATTCAACAAAATTGAAATGTTCTAAAAACTTATGTTGGTTGACTTTTTCTTTTAGGTATTTGCATTACTCTTGTAGATAACCGAATGCACATTACTCAACCTGTGTCGTTTTTTTTTTGTTTTTTTTCCAAGCACAGTTGGTTGATCATGTTTGTTTTAACTTGCATTTCAGTTTGTAGGAATTTACTGGTGCAGCATAATTCATCTCCCACAAGATCATTATCAGTTTCTGAAGAGTTCGCTGTGTTTGCTTGAACAGAGCACAGGAAACTAGATGTTCCCCTTAATCTTCTTCTTTGTGCTCTTTCAAGTGGGAAAAGACCCCCCCCCCCCACCACACCATATACATACACACACACACGCACACACAACAGCGATGAGACATACAGCGCTCTGTACGAAAGCCACAGAATGCAGTAATTGTATGGAATCATCCCGTCTGTGAGTTCTTTTTGTGGCTGCAAAGTATGATTAAGTGGACACAGTTTGCATGTTTCTCTTTGCACATAAATCAGTGTGTCGTACAGTAATTAGTGTATTTGGAAACAAAAGGGGGCTTCAACTTGAATTTGAAATCAAGTTGTGTGGTTTGGAGCATGACTCGACTGCAGGATCGTCTTCTGACTGATAGGGTGGGACAGTCTGTTCTGTTTGTTCAGCCAGCTCCCATCATTTTTCTCTGACAAGGCACAGCAGTATTTTTTTTTTTATTTGTTTGTTTGGTTTATTCTTTTGAAAAAGGTTGCCAGAGATATTCGGTGTGCTGAATAATAGTGGGAGTACTGTTATTTGAATAATAATAATATCAAACTGTAGACTTTAGCAGAGGTTTGATGTCGGTCGGGACCGTGGGTGAAAAACCTGACTTTTATTGTCAGGTGTGGCTCGCAGAAAATAAAAACTTGAAAACTCGAAGGTTTTAAAGCAGAAATCTTGGAAGCTTAGGCCAGAAAGTACAGAAACAATAAAACGGTCAGAAACTCACACTGAATAACTGGAACTTGGCGTCAGGGAAGGAGTCTGGTCCGGGAGACTAAAATCGAGGCTTGACAAATATTTAAAGGCATTGCTTTTTGTATAAAAAAGGAATGAATAGACATGCAGTGATATACATTTTCTAAACTAAACTAATCAGTTTACATTGCACAAGAGTTGTATCCTAGATTAAAAAAAAAAAAAAAGACAGTAAGAAAAGTAGACTAATGAAGATTTGTCATATTTAAGAAAAAACATAAGACCATCTAAAAACAGTTCATCAGATGTTAAAAAGCTTACTGCTCCTAAAGACACATATCCAGAACATGGCAATAAATTTTTAGGCATTTTAATATTATTATTATTGTTATTACTCTTATGTCAGCAAGGAAATTAGCTCACAAAGGCTAAATTCTCAAAACCGTCAGAGCCTATCGAAACTATGCGATTTAAAAAAGTTACGCAACCAACAGGTGACAGAAAAAGCCAAAACCGATCAAGAATCACTGAGACGCAGCAACAGCAGATTAGAGGAACCATTTTAAAATATTTTCTCCCACACGGATTATGAGCATAAAACACTAAAGATAAGTTAGTCTTTGTTTCCCCTCTACATCGGCTGTGGGGTAAGTGAGTTTTACATGTAGAGCTGTGATACTGATACCGCTGGAAAGAGCACAGTTTGTGCCTTAATTTAAAAGGTGGCTGGTGTGGCTCAGACGATGTTGCAATAGTGTTACTTTTTGTTTTTATGGTGTAGAGTAGAGATGCCAATCTTTCAGTGTCTATCTTTCCGATTCCGATGTTTAGGGTTGTGATTTGATTCAGAAACAATTTTGAATTCAGAGGTACATTTTTCTATTCAGTCAACAGTTTATTTTTCAATAAAAATAGGTTTGAGGCTTACATTACCAGTATTAGGTTAGCTTTGCTGTCTGGCTTTATCTTAACCCTCCTGCTGATGTAACGATCAGACGGCGAGGAAGTGGGTTCTACCGTCAGACCGTTAGTTCCCGAAACAACACAAGAAAAAAAACCTCGTAAAACCTCGCAGGGTCCAATTGATCCCATTTCTTAATACCGCAGGAAGGTTAAATTAAAAGAAATATCAAAGAGTTGCAGTTTATTCACAAATAGAAGCGGCTAAGATGTAAATGCATTTTAAAATTGAGTTTGAGTATTTTGAATCGATTCAAAATGTGATTCTCTATAGAATATTTTTTTCTGCTGCTCTAATATGCAGATTCAGTGTCTATTTACATTTTTCTTCTATTTAGCTGCTCAGTGTTGAAACTGAGAGTTGTGCATATTTTTTGTTATTGCTACGTAGTTTCCCTTGTGTCCACTGATGTCCACATTGCATATGGTTAATCCTGGCAGTGGGCAAAATTTTCAAGTTTCTTTGTGTTTTTTCTCTCTCCCCTCCTTCTTCAAATTCTTCCTGTTTTTGAAAAGCAAATGTAATAATTTTTCGCAGTCAGATTGCAGGTGTTTGCTCAGCAAAAGCCAGAAAGCATGTGATCACACAGACGCTTTTATTTAAAGCCACAGACCAAATGTCGTCTGCTGTCGTAAAAATTCACACGCAACACAGTTTCCCGGTCATCAGCAATAATGTTTAATTTGTTCTGAGATGGTGGGATGCAGCTGCGCTCTGATCACTTGTGTCGCTTTTAATTCTCGTTCAGTTTGTTGTTCGACTGCTGGTGAAGACGCACAACAAACCGGAGCCCCGAACCGCCTTTGACCCAATTTCTCGAGGCCCAACAAGCCGAGACCAAACCCAAGACTGAGGCGTAACAAACCGAGACCAGGAAAAAAACCAGGTCTCCATCCCTCCATCCCTGCTGAGCGTACTCCAAGTCTCAGTGAGATTCCTACTTTATGATAAACTGGAGATAAAACACCGTGTCAAAAGGTTTTGCTCTAACATTTTGAACAAAGTGTAAAACCAGAATTAACTGCTCATGTTTAAAAACTAAGTAGCTGTTATTCCTGCTACTACAAAGCATTGCAATAATGTTTGATAATCAGTCAAAAATACGCAGGGCAAGCTGGTGTCACCTGGTTAACTAGTCGCTCCGCCATACCACAAGCCGCTCCCAGCTTGCCAGCTGTCGCTTTAAATTCAGCTCAAAGTAACGAGAGCGGTGGCCGGTCGGAGTGGGAATCTTTAAGCACTTCCCGATTTGATTTGATTTGATTACAAATCAGAGGGCCGCCTTGAACTTTGACAGCTGTTTCTCTTCCACGTCTGGGTGCGAGTATTTAATACGGCTTCTCATGTTTGTTGTGTTTCAAAATATTTCTTTTGACTTTTACACAGCCACATGCGGTGGCTCTGGTCCAAGTTATTTTCTCTTTAGTGCGGAGGCTGCTGGTTGCACTTCATGCCGAAGCCATAAGCTTGTTCCACCTATTGCATTGTTCAAAATGTTTAAGAAAAATAATAACGTTTTGACCCTTCTATGTTAACACTGTGCCATGTCTTGTTTTTCATAAGTGGCCACATTTCAAGCAGCCCAATTTGAAGATAACTGTGTAGTCATACAGGGTTGTGGGATTAGATCTCGTTTTCATTCATAAAAGTGGCTTCAGTGGTTCCTGTCCTAAAGACGATAAAGATGGAGTGAATTAAGCTCCTTTTAGTTTTTTTTTTCCTTTGCATGCAGATAATTCCAGCCTTCCATGCTGCAGGGCCACAGCTCGCTTTTTCATTGCCACAAAGTTATCTTTCCCTAACGCTGTACAAATCTCTGCCACTATTTATCCCCGACCTCAGGGTGTTTTCCAGTCACATAAAGGAAAAGAGCATTTTTATTTTGTGTTACTGTAGCTCCTGTGTCTGCGCCGCTTCTCTTCTCCTTCTGCCTGCTGGCTTTCAGCTCATGTGTGACCTCTGCAGGCGTCTCTCGAAATACAACACATATGAGCCTAGTATTTTCACACTCAGTATCTCTTCCATTACTTCTAGTGAAGTTTTTGTTGTTTTTTTGTTTTTTTTACCATGAATTGAGTGAGTCAAGCAGGGTTTTTTTTTGTGTGTGAATTTAACAGCTCAGGGGAATTTAAGTTGAAACTTAGTCCCCATCCAATGAACGAGTCAGAAAATCCCTCTGCTCACTTTCTGATTGCAAAGATTACTCCAGCGATGGGATAGTGGTTGGTCTATACCTCCCACTCCTTCCTCTCTTTGCAATAAAACCCCTCATTTGTTAAATGCGGCTCAGTGGAGGTCCGGTGGGCAGCCTCCTTCAGATCAGGTGTTGTCCAGATGTGCCGACGAGAGTCATCCTCTGGGTTCTGCTAATCTGTCATTTGGAGGGGAGAGATCGAAGAAGAAAACAACCAAACAGGCTGCAATCCGTGTCACACTGACAGAAATTTAGAGTCATGATTACTTTGTTTCTATACTTTAATATGAAACATTTTAGTCATCAAGAACCAACAGGTACATTTTTAGGAACATTGCAAAAATGCTTAATTAATCCAGTTAAATTTGTGTCACTTTTCTTTTTATTCTTGAACCATACAGTAATGTTTTGGGGTTTTTTTTTTTAACTGTATGTGTTTTTTAGTTTTTTTTAAACGTTTTCATATTATTTTGTTCATTCTTGTACTTTATTTGTTGACGCATGAAAAGTAACTGATCACAAAGCCGACTGTAGGCAACAAAACCGCCGTTTTTTTTGTAAAGAGTTTTTGTTAAAAATCAGCTTCAGTAGTTTCAGCATGTCGACCTGAGTCCCTGCTCTAAAAGTTAACTAGTGGAGCTCACGCAGCCACATTTTACACTTGTTGCTCTTCGGCAGTGGAAATATTCCCGCTTTACTTTCACTTCCTTCCACTTGCATCTGCAACGAAGCATCTGAAAGTTTTAAGAACCCATTTACCAAATACACTGTGGAGGATTAAAAATGGTTATATCATACTTATGGAAGTTATTTAGATCTTTTCATTTAATTGAAGCATGCACTGATTTCTGTTTTTTTCTTGTTTAATGGTGAACATGAAGACATTTTTAGAAACTAATGAAAGCAGTCAAAGGATAACGTTACATACTCATTAGACTATTTTTATTTTCCTACTCTGGCTTTAAAAAACTAAATGCAACTGCCTACTTGAGCTTCAATTGTTGACATGATTCGAAATATGAAGATATACTTGAATTTTCTCATTAGTGCTTTACCTGAAGGTGTTATTTCATTTTTAATAGATAAAAGCAGATAATATTGAATTATTTTTCTGTTATGTCTACTGTATATTCACTGGACAGTGATAATGGTTGATATTATAAGCTGATAGTCCCTGCGAAAGCCAGTGTCATTCATAAAACCGGAGCAGCTCAGGTCAACAACTACGCTATCAGATTATCACATCCGACATAATTATGGGGTAAAGTCCAAGAAAGTGTGGTTGTGTTTACGATTTTATTTGTATTACAGGAGAGGCGTAAACGTGCGTGCGTGCGTGTGTGTGTAAGGAGGAGCAATCAGAGTGCATGATCGCCCTTCTCCAGACGACCACAATGAGCTGCAGCGATGGCAGAAAGAATCTCTGCCTCTGTGTCTCAGACTGGGGGCTGGCCCAGCCTCCACAGAGCGCTCGGCCACTGCCGCATTGTGGCCCGGGGCCTCATCTGAATGCCTCTTTAGTATTTTGTGTGAACAAGTCATCGCCATTTGCATTTGTTCCAGTCACAAAGGTTTAACAGGTCAATAGGGACTCTCTGGCAGAAAACTAACACGCTAGGGTAACTGTTTTCCTCCTCCCTCGCTGCGGTTGTCAGACGCCCAGCCAGCTCGGACCGGTAATATGTAACCCAAGCATGTGGCATGTATACATCTCCCGCACAAGTGTGTGTGTGATTGGCGACAGCGGGGTGTAGGGTCAGAAAACAGAAGCTTTTACACTCTGAGCTGCTCTGAAAAGTTTAATTAACATGCAACTTATGGCAGCAGCTTGTCTGAGCAGCAGAGGGGGTTTGTTTTGTCTGCTAACCTTGCTTTCACACACCAACTGTAGAAGGTTAGCAGGCTTGCAGGGTTTCATTTCCTATTCCCTGCTCTCTCAATAAAACCTATAGCTTGTTGCGGAACAATAGGTGAGCATATGTGGGAGCTATTCAACCCGAATCACTCATTGTTTGAAAGTTTATTACTTCTCTTGAACGCTTTTGCTAAGAATCCACCTGTTTGTAAGGAGAAACATTTACCACCTTTTGTTTTTACTGTCGTAAATCTGCTAAGAGGATAATTACTTAAAAAAATGGATGATAATTATTTCTGATAATTGTAATTGGTGATGTAAACCTCAGGTAAGATGCAAATTTCAAATACAGAGCTGGTTTTCCGCTTAATACAGAGATGCTTTTTAGGAACGTGCCAATTCTCTGTGGGGATCTTGATTTAAAAATACCACGTTTCCTCTGTGTCACGTTGTTTACACATTAAACATCTCTGTTGCATGATCTAATTACTTTTTTTCATAACAGAAAAGCAGCAACAATCGATTGTTATTGTTATAATATTTTATAACAATATGTACTGATTCGAACATACAAACCTAAAGCAGAAAACAAATAAGCGCCCGCTACATTTAGTCGTAGTTTTCAAGTAAGCATGTTTATTGCGAACCTTTTGCTGTCCTGTTCCTTATGGAAAAACCAGCTAACCATTTCGGCTGAACTGGTTGACTGGTCGGCCCAGGTAGTCATTCTGCTGCTGGTTGCCGGGCAGAATGTAGATTCAAAATAGTTTTACCTTTTAAAGAGAGATGGGTGATGTGCCTCAAGTTTCCTGTATATGTTTTCTGTAATCAAGAATATTTCCAAATGGCCTAATTTCAGCAGAGAGACTCGATTTTAATGGTGATTCATGGGTTCAGTTTTCCTTTGTTTGAAGAAATTATATCTTAGCAAGCAAGGGTAGAGTGAAGCAGGTTCCTTTTAGCTAGCTGAAACAGGGACCATGATTTAGATTTGCCCAAAATGTCACAATAATAGCTTTTTTTTTTCTTTTTTATACAAGTAAATTTGATTTAGGAGTTTCAAACTATAAAGTGTACTTCGAGTATGTTTATTGGTTAAAACAGAGGAACCAATAAGGAAAGAGTTCTTCTCTGCTTTAAATATGAACTTAATGGATCTTTAATGAGTCTGCCCCAGGTGATAACCTGTTTGAACATTGTGCACACTTGCATATTCAGCACAAGGAGCCACCTTCAGTGAATTGACTCTCACAGTGTAAATATCGCAGCAGTTGTGGACGTGCGCCGTTAATAGCAGGGGAGAAAATGCCATATTTGTTGATCACACGGCTTCCAGGCTGCCTGTTTTAACAAGCGTTGGACAGCGTTTCCCAGAGCCCTGACCTACATCACATCAGTGTTTGAGTCCTGCTTACAAACGCTTCTGCCCTGCTGATCCCAGCCTGCCCGGCTGCACCTCTCTGCTCTCTGCCGTATCTTGTTTTGCCCGTTTGTGTTGCTCCAGGCGACCCACCAATTGGACCTCGCTTCCATTATCTTTTCAGCAAACCCCTCCTCTCCTACTTCCCTTGCTTCCAGGGTCTGGGGCAGAAGAAAGGCAAAGCCAAAGCCCAGCGTCAGGTGCTTCAAGCTGCTAGCTAGGCTTGCAGCCAGGCCCCAGAGATCCAGACCTGGCAGCTCCCAGGCTGCGACGTGTGAAACCCCGCACACAAAGAGGCTCGCTCTATCTGTATGCACCCTATATAGGGAGGCTTTTGTTGCAGCCAACAGGCACATGACTGCTAGCATCTTAACCCCTGAGAGGCAGCGTCAGTGCTCCCTTCTCACTGGACCGTACAGTGGAGAGGAAACGACAACGAGTCAGAGCGGCGACGATAAAACTGCTTTATTTCAGCAAAGAGACTCGATTTTAATGGTGATTCATGGGTTCAGTTTTCCTTTGTTTGAAGAAATTATATCTTAGTCAACTTTATTAAGCCTGTAAATAATATGATCTTTACCTGGTTCTGAAAGAATGACATTTAGCAGTTGCTGAAATGCCAAAAATATCTTACCATGCTTTTTACAGTAAAATTCTCATTACTCTTATGTGTTTCTGTATATTTAGAAACACATAAAAAATATCCCAAAGGACCATTCTAAATAAAGTTTAATCAGTTTGTCTCAAGTACAACTCGCATATAAAAAACATAGAAGTACACTCTGTCTTGAACACCCTAACTCCAAAAAAATATTTTCATTTAGAACATAGAGGAACGTATTACTCAGTTAAAGTGAAGTTTTGCTATACAAAATCTAGTCTATCGAGCTGAATGTAAAGAGATGTGCCTAATGGACAAACCTGATGAATTGTCCTTTCTTAACATTGTTCAAAATTTATTATCATATCACCCACTTCAAAATACGTTTAATCTATACAAGAACACATATGTTCTGCATGTTGTCGTTTATGAAATAAAAATGGTGCCAAAATGTAAGAAATCACTAATAAACGTTCAACATATTTAAAGTCCTAATCATTTTCTATTTTCTGTTTTAACTTAAACATCATATGTATTATTATTATTATTATTATTATTATTATTATATAGAGTGTGCAGTGAAATTAAAAGTGTCCCTAAAGTACTGCATGTATTTCATAATAAGCTGAACAAGAAAGTTCAGTGAGGAGGTAATAAATAAGGTTTAAAAGCAGCAATAAGTAAAAGTTAATGAGATATGATTGTTGAATGTCCAGAGTTACGAGTCTTTTACAAAGATGGCTGGCATTAACAAAAGTTTTAATGGAACAACAATTTATACAGGAAGATGCTAAAGAGTTAAATTAGTGATAAGAAGAAAACCATTTAGATTAACAGAAGAAGAGTCATTACTCAAAAGAACAGTGGTAGTATTTGTAACATTACAAATGAGAGCATGTACGGCACAATATTTAGCACATGTAGTTGAATTTACATGATTTTCAGGCACTTTATTAACACTGCATGCAAGAAATTTATGGAAAGTTTCAGTTTTACATGTGAAGAAAGATGCATATCATAAATACATTTTTCTAAGTCCCTATAAAGGTCCAGAGTGTGTTTAAAAATTTTAATTCGAGACTGATTCAGTTAAATATATCCGCAGATAAAATGCTTCTATCTACACGTAATTGTTTTTTTCTTTCAAAATCATGCTAATGTCCAGTAGAGATAATTATGATTTTTCTGTATATTTAGAAAAATGTTCTTATTAAAATCCAAGTTAAAAAAACTGAAATTTATTAAATGAGTTAAATTAATACGCAAGTTTGGTAAATTGCAAATAGCTGATTTTTTAATTTCTCATTTTTAAAGGTTATAGGGTTTTTTGTCTGTGTGTGTGTGTGCGTGTGTGTGGGCGTGTGTGCGTGTGTGTGACAGATATATATATATTATTATTATTTTCTCTTATTATGCTCAATAAGAGAAACAAACTAAACTCCTAAATCCTTATTTGGCTAAACATGATTGTCAGAAATTAACACGCTGCGTTTCAGTTTAAAGATAGTGTCTTGATTCTATATATTTATTTTTTATGGGGACAGCAGGATGTAAGTCACGTTAGAGCCAGTTGAAGCCGCCTTCACAGCTCCACCGCCACCTCCTTCCTCCCTCGTACGAAGCGTGGCGCGTCCGGTCCGAGGTGGGCGTGGCCAGGGCGCCAAACCTTCCAATTCGGGCCGAGCCAGGTGACTCGGGGGCCCGTCCAGGCTGCGGTTGCTCTGTGACGTGGCACTGAACCCCAACCAACAGCAGGTCCGAGAGCTTTATAAGGTGGTACCTCTTGGCGAGAGTGCCAGACAGCCACAGAACGCTGGAGAGCCTGATGCTCGATAAGAGCTGCTAAAATAATCATTTATTAATGTGGGATGGAGCATAAAACGTGAGCAGTAAGTAGCTGGAAGACAGGAGGGGAGGAGATGCTTTTAGTGTGTTGGAAGGAGGAGATGAGGGGTAAGTTAGACGTGGAAGGTTTAAAAAAAAATCCTATTTTAATTTCTGTGAAGCTTTTTAGCAATTTACATTTTTAGATATCACAAAATATACTATTCCTGGAAAATATCGCATATGAAAATGCCTTCAAGTGCTTTAGTGTTTTTTTTTTGGAAGTGTAACTTTGCAATATTAACAAAACAATTACAAACTGCATCAAAGAAATGGATATCATCCTAATAAATGTTTTAGGATGAGCTATATAGACTGTGTGCATAATTAGAGACACTTGTTCTTATTAAAGTCGAAAAAGAAGCTGAAAGTAGTACAGCAGTTTTCCTCAGATCACTTCCCCTTCTTTGGTTTCAGAGGAGCTGCAGTACAAAGAGGCACCTTGGCTGTCAAATTACTTCTTCCTTTGGAGTTATAGTCTGTTTGGCTGTTTTAAAAAGCTGTTTAGGACGCCTCGTCGTCCGCAGCCAGCGACCGGTCCAGTTTGCCTCTCCTCTTTTCCAACCTTTGCTCTGCTGTGCTGCAGAGCAGGCTCCCCTCCGCACAGACCAGCTCGGTTTTCTGAGGTGAGTGGATTAATGATTGTCAGCAAAACACGTCGAAATCAAAGTTAACGCTCAGCGCCGTTAATAAGGGTCATGTGTTTGTGCAGAACACGTGACAATTATTCTATCTGGCAGATTTATGCCACCTTGTCTCACGGAAGGCTCACTTGGTTTAACATCTTGTTCGATTGCAAAAATAAAACTTATTTTTCCCTGGCAAATCCATAGACTGTTTAGAAACAAACTAAACATTTGTATTTGTGATGGTGAATAATTTGAAAAATATCTGATTATGGTGTGACTTGTAAAGGTTTTCCTAAATCTCTTATTGGTGTGTTTTTATGGTTTCATTTCAAACTATCTGAGGTGTTTTGAAAAATAAAACTGGCACATTGTGCAGTTAATTGTACATATGTGAAGAGAAAAGTCCAATGTGGGTAAAATAACCAAAATGATACAGTAAATAACATTTACTTGTCTACATATTTTTAATCCTGAAATATATATTCCTTAAGAAAAAATGCTCAGTATTCTTCATTTTTCATTTTTCAGATTTCTCAAACCTAATGGATAGTTGTTGTTTTTTTATTATTATTTATTAAAGAATTCATTAAATGCATGCCATTTATTAAAAAAATAATAATGTTTGGTTTCTAATATAATTTTCTGCCTTCAGCATAATAAAAAGGGAAACACTAAAAACATTAAGAGGGAAAGAGTTGATTTTTTTCTTCTAATTGAATTTCTTAAGTTTACCGACTTATTTAAAATGACTGTTTTTTAAAATAAATATATACATTTTATGCAAGTCTGTTAGCTTGAGGGAGTTTATAGTTTTACTTTGTTTGTCATTGTTGAAATTTACAATGCAGATTTCCATCCGAGTCTTTCACACACGTCAGTAGATGTCAGCCTTTTTTCTGTCTGTATTTTGTTTTAATATAATCAACGCTCGCAAAGTCGTGACCGGTTTAAGAAAAATTGCATTTCAGAGTCTGCTTAATCATATTAAAAAAAACAAAAAAACCTAAGAACATTTAAAAAAGATTTTCAGCTTTTGTTTTCTGTTCGAACTTTGAGAGATAAAAGGGAAAAAGTAAAGCAGAGCTCTGACTTTGGGGTTAGCCTGGTAGCCTTCATGTTAGAAAGAAGCTCTGTGTGTTTCTGTTGTGGACTTAAAGAAAAAGTAATAAGTGTAAAGATGTCGCTGATCTGTTTTTAATAGCAGTAGACCACGTTATTATTAGGATTGTCCAGATAACTGTGTCCACCATCTTGTCTCCTCCTGTCCTCCATTTTGTGAGTTTTTTTTTTTTTTATTTCTCCATCCACTCTTGCTCTGCTGTATCAAAAGTACACCGAGTCGTTCCTGCCTCCTCTTGTAAATGGGAGGAAAAAATCTAATCAAAAGCTTCACAGTATTTCTATTTTCTTTCTTTCTTAAAAAATAATAAAACTCTCTGGATTTCATTTTAATCCATCAGAAATTTGTGTTCTTAAATTCTTTTCTTTGGGGTTGAACTCGACCCTGCCAAGCAGGAGTCTGTAAAAGGAAGGCCGCGTCCTCTTCAACAGGGTCCTTATCTCCTAAAAACAATTTGTTCAAGCAATCAGCAGCACTCAAGCTAGACTGAGGTTTTACACCTCAGCAGCGTGAGCCGCTTTGACCTATGGCCCCATAATGGCCATCAGGGGTCACAGAGGTTAATAGAGACTGATGTATGAGGCCCCAGAGTGACATCCCAGAAGAGATGGCCCCTTAATCCTTATTAGGCCTTCATGTTAGTGATCCTTACCTTTCAAAGCAAACAGCACGCGCTCTTTGCCGCGGGGCCCCGGCCTGCCCCTGGCGTTACACTTCTGACCTCGGGGTCTTGCCCTTTTGTTCAGAACCTTTCAGAGGATGACCTTTAGGGTCAGGTCTGTAATAGAGAAGTTGTCAAGGCACGCGCTGCCGAGGGGCCCCCACGGCGGACCACCTCACAGAGGGAATCGGGCCGCAGCGCTAGTCTCTGACAGACAGCAGGATATGTGTGTGTGTGTGTCTGACAGACTGTTAATGTATAGATAGTCGTAACCTGTAGGTTTAATGTGCAACAGGGGAAGTTCAGGAGAGTGTTAACAATGCAGGAAATGTTTTTGAAGATCACTGTTTGAAATGCAGTATGTCTGTACCAACACTCCCACGTGGTTCTGCGCACTTCACAGCTTTCAGTACTTACCTACTCAAAAACATTTAGATAAAAAAGTTACACGATTCTCACATGATGATAACCTGAAGTAAAAAAAGTAAATGTTATTAAAATACTAAAAAAAAAATGCAGAACAGCACATATAAGAACACCCTGCCTCTTTTGGTTGGATGTCTACTTTGGATTTTTTTTTAACTAAAATGCTAATTTAGCCCTCATGTCCAGTTAGCACTGTGATGATTCTTTGTTTGCTTTTGCATCTTTTATTTCATAAATTACACAAAACACACAAAAAAGCAGTAAACACTCTTAAAAACAAAAAGTTTCTCTTCTATTTATAGTTCTAAAAAAAGAAAAGCAGAACTTAATAAAGTTTGACTAAAGGCCATAAATATCTGATTGATTATTCTTCTTATCTTCTTATTTTCTTTGCAAAAAGCAAAGAAAATATCTTAAGCATTAAATTTAATCATAGCTTTTATGTGTTTATTTGGCAGAATATTGCTCCCTTTACTTCAAACTTCCCCCTCATAAACCTAACCCAAGCCCTGAATAAGAGTGACTGCAGGCATAAATATTTATAATTATAAATATTTCCGACTATTAAAAAAAAATTATCAATTTTTTAACTATTTATATTTCTTGCTAGCAGGAGAAATGCATAAAAGCCTTCTTTCAGCCAGCTGACGAGCAGTGTGCAGCAACAGATGGGAAAGGAAAAGCTCTGCTGTACATGATGATTCAAGCAGTAGGAAAAAAACGAGTTCGCTCCAATGTTTTTATTTTTATGTTTTGCAATCCTGTTAATGGAAATCAGTTTAGACTGTGGGATGAAAACCTTAAAACACTGACAGCATTAACTGATCCATATCCAGTTGAGAAAAAAAATGTCCTTCTTAGGGAAAAGCGATAGATTAGTTGAAAACTTTCTCCTCTATTACTTTGTCATAATTACCGTCTGTGATTCATACCTTTATGTTTAATACCCACAAAGTCCAGATCTGCTTTCCCTGCTGCAGCGAGCGGTTCTGTATGTCGGCTGGTATTGTCTGCGGCTGTGGATTTGTGGGATGACTCATAAAGAAGTGACAACACGGGGGGTCTGACGGGACCTCTGAGTTAACAGCTTCTCTGTATTAGTTCAGGAGGGAGTTAATTTTGACTGCTGTGTTGCCACTGTGCAACTTCAGTTGTGCAACACCGACAGCCTGTGGTAGGTCGGTTTTTGCAAAGTTGTCTTTTCAGATCCCCCTCTTGTTTACTTTAATTCTCGCAGATCCAAGGGACTGTTGAAGCCTAAAACTGCTTGTCTCGTCTTTCCTCACCTCCTTTAAATGTGCACACAACTTACACGCTTATCAAATCTTAATAATGCAGCAACCTATTAGTAAATCTATGCTAACACTGAGCACAGATTGCGCTAACTTAGAGTAGGGGGAAGGGGAAATAAAGTTGTTGCAGGCTCATAGAGATGTCATAAATGAAGGTTGTTAATATTGGGAGTTTCATCAATGGCAGCATTACGCGGGCCGCTCCTGCAGGGGCGAGGCTGCCGCTGAGGGCTTCAGTGTCAGAAGTTGGCAGCCGAGCCAAAACCAGAGCTGTATCCTCGAATGAACCCGGAGCAACAGGCTCTGCCAAGTTTTTTGAATTCCTGCCACATGTCAGATGGTAAACAAGTAACTAGCAGAAACAGCGTCTGAGACAGAGCACAAGGAGCTCAGGGGGAACTCTACAGATCATAGATGAGGCTTGCGTTTGTTTCGAACGATTGTTTGATTTATATTCAAGACGCAGTTGTAGTGGCGTTTTCGCGCGCGCAGAGATTCCAATTGGTTCCCCAGACGTGGCGAGATGTGACGTCACAGGGGGTTCGGGACCCGACGACTGTTTAGTTGCACGACCCATTTTTCTTAACAAGGGACACGAGTGTGTTTATATCCCCCCAAAAAAGAGCAAAGAAGCGATCCGTTTCCCCATGTTGAACCCCGATTCTAATCCTTGTCCCACTTAGTTGTTCTGCATTGTTCGTCGTTCGATATGTTGAGATTTATCTGCAGAAGGCTGAAAAGAGAAGACTTTCCCTCTCTCCCAGCCACACATGCAGCTACGTAACATAACGCCTTTTCTCTTTCAGCCTCCAAGACCGAGCAGCCATATTAGTTTGCTCTCCTGTTCTTCGTCTTCTATCGAGAAAGCGCAAATTAAACCCCTCACTTTTCTGTCCAAACTTCCCCCACTGATCGATTCGTGTCGTACTGGGACTCAAGGCACTGAGGACAGATTTAACTCAAAACTGCCTTAGTTTTGCTCAGAAATGTGAGATCTCAGTCAGTTTTCCCCTCTCTTTTGTAGAGCTGCTACTTCAGGGAGAGCAGAGAGAGGTGGTGGTGGTAAGGGGTAAGAAGGGGGGGAAATGTGCCTGTGTGGAGTTCTGGTTTCTTTTGGGAAAGAGATGACTGCAGGGGAGGGGAATTGCTTCCAAAAGAGAGGAAGTTGTCTTTTTTTTTTTTTTTTTCTCGTGCCATGGGGGAATCTGTTGCAGATACGGTGGCATTACAGCGTTTTGGACACACAGACGTTTTTCAAGGGGGCAGTGGAGTGATGGGGGGTGGGGTGGGCAGTAGACTGGCATGAGTAACCTTCAGCATGCTGATGCAGAGGTGAGACAGGAAGAAGGGAGGGTTGGTATCCGGTGCTAAAAGAACTGAAAAAAGATTATCCCCGCCACTCACAGCAGAGCTGTTTGTTGGTTCGTGACAGAGCAGACTAAAAATGGTGAGACAGTCAAGCTGGACGCTTGTAGGGCGACATTTTGTAGCTAGCTTACAGCCGGACTGTTCGCAGCGAGGCGAGGGGGTTGCCCAGACGCGGCACATGCCGGGCACACTGCGGTTAATATTGAAGCGTTTTTATTGCATGGCGTGGCACGGTCACACCCAGGCGCTTATCTGCCTTTGACCGAATGCCAGATCAGTCAGAGCAGCTCATTAAAGTGTCTGTGATCAAGGAGAAAGACAGTAGAGCCGTCATAACTGACGTGCTCTCTGGCCTCAATAACCCCAACACCACTGCTTCCTCCCTGGAAAGTTTTACTGATAAAGGAAGTATTCCGGTCCAAAGATGCATTGTTAATCTCTGAGCAGCTGAATCCTTTAATCATTTGTAAGTTTTCTGTGACTGTCCTCCTGAAGGAGAGGAGCTCCTGACACCCCCCACCCCCTCCAACTCCCTCCCTGCCTTGCCTCGTGGACACTACGTCGCCGGACTCGGTGATGAAAATGCGTAGCTCCCACACTTCCCCTGTTTCATCATCAGCTGAGCTCCTCGTCCTCCACTCACAGTGCTCGTCTCCCTCCCTCTCCGGGTTCCCTCCCCTCTTGGCTCCCGCTTCGGTTTCTATCCATCGCTCCTCACCTCCTCCTCCTCTTCTTCTCTCCCTGGGTCCCGGCCACATGCGAGAGGCTAGACTAGGACACTGCAGCTCTGGAAGAAAAAAAAGAGAGAGAAAGAGAGAGAGAGGGGAAAAACGCTCTGTTGCTATTTCTACAGGCGGGTCCCACCCCTTTAGCTACCCTGTGCCAAAAGAGGGAGGGATTCTTCACTACTCTCAGTCCTGGGATTTTAACCCTCTGCCTGCTCTCACTCTGTCTGTCTGCAAGATCTCTTCCTCGCTCTCGTGCAACAAGTGGCTTTGCTTTGCTGCCTTCCTCTTCATTTCTGCTTGTGGGGACCTCTCCGGCTGATTTGTCGGTAACCGGACTTGAAAGGCTCTGCATTTGCTTCATTCCCTTTCGACCACGTGCTTCTCCACTGCTGTTCCTCACAAGTCCTTCCCCTCCTAAGCTGAGGGCGAGCGTTCGACCGTTGTTGGACTGGCCTCGGGGATCGTGTTTCCTGAACATTTACCTTGAATTCTCCTCCTTTATTTTCCCATGCTCTTATCTGCCGTGCCCTCCACCTTCCATCTGTGGACACCGTTCCCTCTCTTTGGCTCCTCTGCCCCACCCTCCTTTCTCTCTCTTTCATTCCCCCTCTCTGTCATGGGCAGTCTTGAGTTAAAGGGTATTAGGAGGGTGGAGCAGCGGCCAGGCTTTTTCTAGGACAGGTGCCAGTTTCTAACAAAAGCCTGAAAAAAGGGATAGATTTAAGCCAGGAGGACAGAAATGGCATGCATCAAGGGCTTATCTGCACTAATGGCGTGCGTATGCATGACTATACTCTCCTGTTGCAATTATTTTCCATTGCAAGAGTGTTAAGCAGTAGAGATGTTGAATTCTCTCGCTCCCGTGAAGGCATTTGAGTTTCGAGCTGGGATAAGAGGAGGGGCAGGCAGAGGCAAAGAGGAAAGAGGTGGAGCTGAGCTCTTTTTTCCCCCCCCTGCATTATTCATGTGCCCGGGCCCGGTACTGCGATCTGACTGGCTGCCTGGCGTAGCATTCATCCAACATTCAGCAGCTCTGTTTGCTAACATTCCTCATTCAAAGCTCGCTTAGCTGCCAGACGGGAGGAGCACGCGACTCCGTAGGAAATCCACATGGCCTCCCCCTTATTGTGGCGGGCCCAGAATCGGAGGCGAAGGGACGGAGAGCGGCAGCATGAGCTGGTTTGTAGGTATCAGACAGTCAGCCGAGGTTGGGGAGGGATTTTCTCAACCGTTTTGACGATTGCAGGGGTGAAGTCTCTGGCAGAGGGGGAAAGGCTGGCGTATGAAAAAGGCGTTGGACGCAGACGGAGGAGGCTGATACTTTCCGGGACGCTCAATGGGTCTCAACGTTGGCGTGCCCGCCTACTCCTTGCAGCGAGTGCAGAGCTGTGCGACTGAAGCTGAAGCTCCCTGTCTCTGCTCCTCTCTACAGGAAGGAGATGTGGGCATACCGTGTGCTGCCGTGAACGTTTTCCACCGCAATAAGTCTGCAGAGAACCCAAAGGTTTATCCTGGATGGCCGATTCCAGTCGCTCCGAAGCGGGTAAGTCAGATGGCGTGCGGTTCAGGTCGTGTCAGCATGCATACTAGGTTTTCTTTTTGCAAACCAAATGTCGGGCGCTCCATTGTCATGTTCGCTTCTTTCCACAAAGTCCGGCCGCACAACTATCCAAGTTGAAAGAGGCAGAATGTGGCGTTTCTTCAAACCGCCTTAATCTCGTTGTATTTTCTTTTCGTCTGGAATCTGGTTTTGGTTCTCAGATTAGTTTGTGGTTGAGCGAGAAGTCTTCCTGGAGGAGAGCAGGCAGGGAACCGGTGCTGTAATGTAAGGCTGAAGGCCAGACGAGGCCTGCAACACAAGGCCAAGCTCCACCACAATACACTGCTCCTCTATACGTCCCTCTCCTTCTTGCTCAATCCCGTGATCGTCGAGTAGAAAGCCTTTAGGTGTCATTAAATCCTCTTTTCTCTCAATATCCACTCGTTTGCTACTCATAATAGTCAGGTACATGTTTGGAAAATGGGTCACCGCTGACACGTGGCTCCCTGCAGTTTTAATAAAGCCCGAGCAAAACTATTAGTAGTACCGATTAGCATGCAATTTTTTTTTAATACGGCCAATTGTATAACTTTTTCTTTTTTTTAAATAGTAATTTATTTTAAATGGGCGCCGAGAAATCATTCCTTTCTTGTTCCTTTTGGACTCTGATAAAGTGACTCAACTTTGGCTGAAGCCTAGCAGGTATAGCTGGACCAAATCCGGATAAGTCGGAACCTGCTTCATCCAAGAAGAATATTCGCTGTAATTCTTTAGTGTCGTGTGAGATTTTACGCACATTTCAATAACTTGAATCACGCCACACCCCCTCATCAACACAATGAAGCGTAACGTCTATTAATCAGAGCCCGTAAATCAGGTTTTAGCCTTCGCTAATTAAAAAATGTGTGTTTGTTTTTTAATCCTCATCGATATCGCTCCGGAGTCGACCATGACCAAACGACAGAGGAGTGGAGGGAGCGTGAGTCATCCCAGATACCTCCAGTCTCCTTCCCACCTACATCCCACGTTTGACAGGCCCTATTCATCTGCCACTCTCGCCCTACAGGGCCCAACACAGGCTACTTCATCACTGTCACCCTCACAAGAGGCCCCCAATGTGGCTCCCTTATTCAGTGGCTCCAAAGCTCTTTCCACGGGCCTCGCTGGGGTGAAATTAGGAGGTAAATCAACGATGTTTGGACAGGGAGAACGTCATTGTTGCAGTCCAACGGACCCTCAAGGAACAGCAATAATATTCAATGTAGCACGTTGTTGACTTTTCCATTTCCTTTTTCGCGTTATCCTGTGTTGAAATGCAATGAAGTATACAGTCTGAACGCATTAAATTCACATTTTTGATTTGAAAACAACGTATGGTTTCAGAAACGTGCAGGAAATTATTAAATATTTTCCGCAGAACAAACACCGGGCATATCTCGAATAGAAATACAAGCAATTTTAATCCTCATCTTATATTTATCATGAATAGCAAAAAAAATCTTGTTTATTTCTTCTGACTATTGCAGAACATTTTATCTGGACTAAAAGAAAAATAAAGAAGAAAGCATCTGAGAAATTCTTTTTGTGGATTAAATTCAATATGTATAATACACATGATTTAATAATAAAAAAACACAACCCACCCCCACAAAAATCTCCAAGTTTCACCAGACATACAAAATTCACTTTTTCGCACACACACACGCACGCTCGCATGCACACACACACACACACACAGGCAAACACCCAGACACATTTGATGCTATGTACCCCACAATGAACCGAGCCTCCTCAGATGAATGGGGTTCCCACGGCTCTCCTAAGGAGAGCAGGGCACAGCCTCCTCCTTTGAGCATTCACACACATACACACCCACAGTACACGCACTATAAAGGGCCTCACAGTCTTTCATAAGCAAGCACACACAGGTGCATGTGAGTATGATGTAGTGGCACACACATGTAGTTAAACGGCACGTTGCTGTAAGCGGTGATTTGTTATTCTGAACATGTCATGCGGCGATAAAGGTTCAGTTTTAGCAACAAAGTCAGACAGGAGGATCTTTGTTGCAGTTTGGCTCCAAAATGCAAAATCTTCTAATTTGTAATGAGAAGAAACAGGAGCTAATGAGGAGTGAGATGCATTTAGGGTGCGTTTACAGTGATTTTCTGTCGACTGGTCAGAATCGGTCAAGCAAATAAACTTCAGACATATAGACGGATTCAAATTAAATTCCAGCCGTGTGCTTTTAAAATATATATATGTGTGTGTGTGTGTGTGTGTTTATTTTTTCTGACTGTTGCTGAAAAAAAGTTTAAAAAAAAAAAAACACGTGTGTGTCTATTTTATATATATATGTGTGTGTGTGTGTATTATATCATATATAATACACACACACATATATACATTTATATGTACATTTGCATGTGTGTGTGCGTGTATATGTAAATGTGTTTTCCTTTCCATTGAAATTAATTTCAAATGGTTGTGTATTTTTATTTTACATCATATAATATTAACTCAAATCTAAAATATATTATAGTAATAAAAAAAATTGTATGCGATTTTATATTTTTAAAGATGTTTTAAAGAGTAATGCGCGTGTGTATGAGAGAGAGACAGAGATGCAGATTTATGTGTATATCTAATTATTTTCGGACACAATATGTAAAACTAAAAATGTATGAAAAAAACCTTTATCGATGCCTGCTGCTTTTTTAAAATGTATTTTTAAGACACATTTATTATTGCTGACATTTTTTTAAAACATAAAACACATCCTATAAATAAGTTAAATAACTTTTTATTTATTTATTTTTTATTTATTTTAAGTAGTCAGGATTTAAACTCTTTCTGCTGCTACAGAGGAAATTTTCTGGAGTGAAACATAATTATAAGGCTCCTTAACACTGGCCAGTCCACAGTGCAGTAATAAAGCCTTCCAGTCTAAATTCAGCTGCATCATGCTGATCTCTGTAACATATGTACCATCAGCACTAATGGCTCACTCAAGTAGCTGTTTGGCAGCTTTATGATCTGAGGACTGCAGACACACCTTGCTGTGTGTGTGTGTGTGTGGGCGTGTGTGTGTGTGTGTGTGTGTGTGTGTGTGGGTGTGTGTGTGTGTGTGTGTGTGGGGGTGTGTGTGTGTGTGTGATCATATTAATGTGTTTTTGCATATATGTTTCGAAAGCCCAGTGTTTATTACTGTGTGTGTGTGTAGACTGTGTATTTATTTCTACTCTTCTCTTTCATTCACAGGCTCATTATTTAGGACTTACTCATTTTTTTCTGGCTGAAAGTCAAAATTGAGGTTAGTTGAACGTATTTTTCTAAAAACTTATTGCTATTTTAAAGCTGGGAGCTTAGTTGTCACATTCATTTTTATATGTGTGTGTGTTGCTGAATTGTCAGATTCCTGATAGCCTCTTGGCTTCACTGAAGTTTGCAAATTTGCATTATTTAGTTTTTTTGCTCAGAGCTGCCTACAGGCATACAAACACAACTTCCAGTTTGCCTTTAATTTGCTGAACAAAGTCGCTCGCGGCGCACAACAGCGAACGACTCGTCAAAGTCGGCATGTATTGGTAAGCATGTGCAGCAGCGTCAAGATAATCTCCTGGAGGGAAATTAGTCGTGGGGGAGGAAAGGGGGAAAGAAAAGCCTTCAGCCTAAAGGTCAAATGAAGATTAGAGGGAAACTGTACACGAGTGCACGCTGGCCTGCACCCCGGAACTGCACAAAGGCCTCATTGTGAGCGAGCGCTGTTGCTCTGCACAGGCTCCCCTGTACATTCTTGGGGAGACATGACACCTGTTGGCGGTTCAGGTCAACTACATGCAGAGCGACTGGAAAGCCTTTATGGTGCACAAACCTTTACGTTTTTAACTGCCTTGTGATAATTTTATTCAGTCAATCCCATTAACAACTTTGGCTCCAAAGGGTTTGTTTTTCATTTTAATTCCCCAGGTGCCACGGTGTTCTTTTTAAGTGTGCATTTATAAAACAAAAAGAGGATTTAAAATAAAAAAAAAACTAAAGAAGCAAGTATTGGAAAAGTGGAACTGAGCAGAGAAAATATTCTTCTTTATTCCATTTTCTAAAAACAAACAAGTCGAACTCATTTATTCTTGAAGTGGCACGTTATTTTCTGACGTTCAGTATATAAAAGTATTTCCTTTTATATATATATGATAAAAGGAAATACTAGATTATTCTAATTATGTTCCTAACACACACCTGATGTTATCACTCAAGCATTAAAATTGATGCGATTGGGCAATGCGTTTATGGACTGAATATCATTGGAGACCTTAGATTCTTTGAATTCGAAGAATAAAAATGAGTTTCCTCGAATTTGAACTGCCGATCAGCAATTAGAGCAGATCAAGGAGAAACTGGCAGATTATAATCTCTGACTTGAAAGGTTTATCTCTAGTTTTAACATCATTGTCAACAGCGGTCAATTTTACTGCCTTTTCATCTCTAGATAACTTTACAAACTTCTTCAAACAATCGCTGAGTTTAAAAGGGAGCGAATATGAATTGGTATAAATACTAAGAAGCAGTGAAAAAGGCCTTAAGCACCTTTTTTTATGGATTTTCCATTTTTATTTTTTGTGATAGTGTGCCCTCTAGCAGAGTGACAAATCAGAAACCAACTCTGACCTCATGTTGTTGTTTTTTGCAGAGAAAAAAACCTCCGCTACCATGCAAACACTTTCAACTCCCATCATTGTTATGCAGATGTGTAAATGTTTGTTTGTTTTTTTTTAGCTTCCTAATCAGCCACATAATAAGTGGGCTATAGCTTTTTGGAGGAAATATATTTTGAAACAATTTTCAGCAGGATTTTTGCATTTTACAAGAAAAACTAAAAAGTCATATTTTCAAGATTTTAATTTCTTTTTTTCGTAATTTTTTTTCTTTATCTCCTTCGATTGGCCTTTGTGTTACCGGATAAAAACGGTTCTGCGCGACAGTGTCCGAGCTCGCCAGCGAAACGCTCGAGTCCGCTGTACATCTCACAGGCTCGGACGTTAAGTGGCTCATTCAGGGGATTTGGGTGGCATTTATGGGATAACTGAACCTGCTATAAAACAGCCGCAACCTGGTGCATGCGTGTGCGCGAGAGAGGGGTTAATGCAGTGAGTCACTTTTATAAGTTCGACCCTGCCTTAGTCTCCTGTCGCTCGCCAACTCGAAGAGGGAAACCGCAGCGGAGCCACAGCCTCGGAGCCCTTTCTCACTCAGGAAACTCCCTGAAACCACCACAACCTGTCAGTGTGACCTCTCATGCACATTCAGAAATATTTACACCCATCTGCTCCATCAATTCCTGCAATATAGACAAACACAGCCAAACGAGCTGCTTTGAGTATTTTCCCACATATTTTCCACCCCCTGCAAACATCCTTGGATTCACCTCGGCGTGCGCAGGCGGCCACGTTGGCGCTCCCGCGTCAGATAAGAAGCGAAAGTCTGGAATCGAGCCGACGGCAGCTCACTCTCTCCTCTCGTTTGTCAGCTTCAGGTTGAGGAAACCAGAGACGAGGCGAGCCGATGGATGGAGCGCTCAGACCTGACACTGTGGAGGGGAAGTGACCTGAAAAACTCCAAGTGACGTGCAGGAAGTAGACAGCTGTGTTAAATTACACTTTTGACTCGGGGAGGGGGAAAAAAAGGAAAAACATCTTCACATTAACCAGTTCAAGCATGGAACAAACATTGCTGATATAATCAGATTAACGAGGGGGGAAAAAAACACTTTAACAACTTTGGAATTATAATTTTTCTTGTTTATATTGTGTTGATTTGTACTCTGGGTTCAAAACATTAGATGGGCAACAAATTAAGTGAAACTTAAGTGAAAGTTGGGAATTTTAACAATCTGATAACTTTGAGGATTTCAACGTATTTACGTAAAATGTAGCAAAAATGCATAAGCTTTGGTAAGAATAAAATGAAAAAAAATTACTGATTTATTGATTATTAAAGTTATAATGTTTAAATTCTTTTTTCAAGGCATCTGTTCTTGTAGCTGGCCTATGTTTGGCTACTTAGTAAACATGCTGCTAGTACTTTGAGAACTTTAATTGAGTGATTCTTCTTTATTTTCCACATTATGAATCAGCTTTTTGCGATTGGGATTGTTGTATTATGTTCCTTTAAGCGCGGAAAAAAGTGCAACTGAACAGCAATAACTGTTGCTGCAATTGCTGCTCTAATTGCAGCAACAATTAGAGACAAATAATCTCTTCTATGTCAATCCAGGTATGAAAGCAATATGAATGAGGTGGTGGTAAATTCTAGAGGAAACCCAAATGCCGGCCCTGTAACTAATGGTTAAAATTAGTAATGTTTATCTTGTGTATGTCTGTCACTTGTTTCAAGTTGATGTTTCCACAGGTTAAACTGCAGAGGATGTGCAAGTGGCAGCAGCAAGAGACAAACTGTCCTTTGGGGTGAGGTAGTAGGTTGTATAGTTTTAGGGTCATTCCCAAGCTGTCAGATGACTATACAATTTACTGTCTTTCCTGAAGTGACTGTGATGGCTTCGTTGTCACGGCGCAGCGAGACATCCTGCAAATTTACAGGAATATCCGATTTTTTAAAAATGTGATCATCTGTGTGCATCCTGTTGAATTTAAAAAATTTTTTTTTTTTTTTTAACTCATTAACAAGCAGAGGCGGTCCTCGCCTGTTTGGCGCCGTAATTGCAATTATGAATATGACATATGTTGAAAACAAACATTAGTTCTAATATTAACTTACAACAAATAATTTTATATCAATGTAAGCCTTTACAATAAGAAATTAAATGTTATTTTTAAGTACAGGAATATATCAAACAGCAATGTTTAGTTATGTTTTCACCTCTCACAGTTTAATGTTTACATTTTTTAATCAGTCTTCTATTTGCTTATCAAATCTCTTTGCAAATGCATCAATATTTTTGTGATTTTCTTCCCTATTGGTAGTTTTGCTTCACGTCTTTTGACTGGAGACTCATGGTGTTCGCACAGGGTGAGGTAGTAGGTTGTGTGGTTTCAGGGTTGTGATTTTGCCCCATCAGGAGCTAACTATACAACCTACTGCCTTCCCTGGAGGGCAGCAATACATCACAGGAGCACAAACCTCTTTATCATCTTTCTAAAGACCCTTCAAACACTTGGCACATGACTGGTATTCAGTTTCCAACTCGTCTCTGAATTGGTAAGTGATGCTGCTTCATCAGGCGTTTTTGTTGAAACATGACTCCTTGTACAGATTGTACAAAAACTGTGTGCTGGGTTTATTTATTGATTCGCTATGTATTTCTTTCTTAATTAAATAAAGATATAACTGTGCAAAAAATGGTTGAAGTCGGGTCTTCTCTCTACATCAAAGCTAATTATTGAAATATTTTCTCCTTGAAATCCTGGCATGTAATCCCTTTTAAGTAGCTCATTATAAAACAAAATACCCACAGTATCTAACAGGCTTCCGAAGCTTATCTCCTCATCTCTTTTTTTTTTTGTATTACCCATCTGTTCAAGTAATTAATTTCCAGGTTTCAAATCAAAGATAAGGATAAAAAGTCAAACTTTCAAGATGGGATTTTACATAATTTACTAAAAGATCATATCTGGATTTACAGCTTTAAAAAAAATCCTCAGATTTGTCCGACACGCGCTTGTCAGAACCTGAGCAGGGTGAAAACAAAGCTCAGGCAGAAACACCCACCTCTTTGTTTAAAACTCACTGAGCAGCCTTGCAGGAGTTTGGAAGTCAACAGGAAAAGGTGACAGCCAAAACGTTTGCAGTTTAAATCCCAGGATGGGATGAGGACACATTTGAATCGTTGCCATGCATTCTTTCACAGTAGATGGCGCCAGACGCTGTCCGTGCTGGGAGGCCATTTCCACTCAACCCGAGTCATCTGCACTAATGATTTTGCTGAATGACTCTGTCACTAATGGCATAAGAGTTGGAACCATCAGGAGAATAGTGACAATTACAAATTATAGAAATATTGTTCAAATGGCAGAAATTGTTTTGCGTGTATAGAAGGCCAAAGGTGTCACAATCCAAGATATGTAAATATCATCACCTTCCTAAAATAATTGCTTATGCCATTGTTTGCCAGAAGTGATTTTTCTTCTTCTTCTTTTAGCCAAAATCACTGTTGGCAAGAAATGGCATCGTTGAATTATAATTTTTAAATTACTTGCTCAAATATGCCACATACATTTTATGAAATCAATAATATTTTTGAATATGTCACTTTTTAATTGAAAGATAATTGTTTCAAAGTGGTCTTCCTGTGGAGACGAGATTGTTCTGACTAGCCAGAGTGACAAATTCAATCATCTCATGCTGCACTGTAGAACAAAAAATATGAATAAGATATGCATCAAATGTAGTCAAAACAATAATTGTAATTATGTATTTATCCAATTACTTTAAAATTACTTGATCATTTAATGTTTCTATAACCAGTTAATCAAATAAACTAAGTTGGCACAACTGGACTTCCATAAATGTACAGCTTAAATGATAACACAGATTTATTAATTTGCATTGTTATTTAAATTCTACCATTTATAAACAATATTTTTGTTCAACTGTAAATAGTCCCTCCCTCCATAAATAATTACAATACATGAGTACTTATGCATACTTTGTCTAATTATTCATTGAATTTTCCTCTTGTTTTTTTCCCTCCATTTGTTCTTTTTTTTTTAAAAGAATAATAAGAAATTATTTGGGGTTTTGCCCTCCATAAATTATTTATGTATTTAAGTTCTGTCAGAAATGTATAGTTTATTTTATTCCTGTTTAATTAAACCATGGCATTTTTGGTCCTCCATAATTAAGCCAACATGATAACCATAACCTAATCAAAAATTAGTTTGTAGGGTTTTGTGAATTATTATTCAAATGAACTAATTTAAAATGCAGTGGATTTACTTGTAATTTTAGTTTATTAAGTTAAAATAATATGTTTGTTAAATTTAGGCACTTTTGTCTTTCCGTATTTTAACTGCATTCATTTCCAGTTTTATTAAACCTACTTATGCATTACATTGAATTGCGGCACTTTGGGCACTTCATATATATTACTGCATTAATTTCCAGTTTTATTAAAACTATTTATGCGTTTCATCAAATTGTGACAGTTTTGGTTCTCCATAGCCCTGTTTCTGCTACGCTTAATTACACGCGTAGCTCATATTCTATTAAACTCATAACTGCAGACGGGTCCGACCGGCGACGTCTGCTCTTTCGTTCGCTCGGTCTGATTGGTTAGACGTATAGGTGTGTCACGGGGCGTTTCCTGGGGGAGGAGAACCGCAGCTTTTGACAGCGGAGGGAGGAGGAAGAGGTGACGCGTCAAGGTCCTGACGGATCCGGTCACAGGACCAAAACACCTCCCTCCCCTCCCTGACTCATCTGGTCTCCGACAGACTTTCAACAGAATCTGGAAATGCTTGGAGTGGCAGCGGCTGAGGTAATTCATTAATTTAATCATTAAACTGGTTGTGATTTTAGACTAGTAAGCCTGCTTCTTGTAGATGTTCAACTCTGCTGCTGACTTACACCAAAACGTTTTGCCTTTGAGTTTCTGATGTAGTTGTAAACATCCTAACTTATTACTCTTTAAGCAAGCAAAAATACATAAAAGACAGAATTTAGGGTGCATCAAGATCACATAGACTCTTTTCTTGACCATCTTTGATCTGAAATATCAAGTGATTGCACCTTAAGCTGCAGTTCAGCAGTTGTTATCAGTCAGTATCCTTTGTGTCATCTGGTAACATGTTTTGTTGAGTGTCGCAGGCATCAGACCCCACAGCTTCTGTTTCCATTTCTGTGGCTCTAAAGATAGAGCACACCGGGATTAGTGCTCCTCAGGGGAGGTAAAACACAATGGCTTTCTGCGGTGATGGAGGGGAAACTTTAGGGGGCCCGGAGTCATCCAGAGAAAGGGAAGTATAGTCACTCAGCATGGGCGAAACTCAGCCGGTGAATTGTTTGGCCATTTACAGCGCAGAGAGACGTTGAAGATGTTGACCTTTACTCACCGTTTTTTTTAGAAATAATATAGACTTCATTAAGCAGCACGCAACAAAGCAAAGCTGTTCTTCCAAGACAAAACAGATGAAACAAGAAATCTGTAATATTTAAACAGATCAAAACTGATCAAGTTGATGTTCAAAGCCCCGCAGAAGTATGAAACAGATCCTTATAGAAGAATAGTCGACTTGTTTTGCCAATTTGTAGTTTTTGTCTCTTCCTATTTGCATGTAGTGAAGTGTTTTTATGAAGAGATAAGAAATTGAGTAAATCGCATAATTTTGCGCCTTAATCCTCTCTTTTTATGGTTCAGATGCCCTTTGAGCCATTATGAAAAAACGACAAATTACAACCACTGATCAAACTGAAACAAAATGGTGAGTAAATTGACGCATTGTCGGCAACAAAGGTCACCCAGCATATGTCTCCTTAGTACAAAATATCCTGTTATATTTTGTAAACAGAAATATTCCATTAACCCTTAGCTCCCCTCACTGTCCTCTGCAGGGCACTTTACTATTGGTTAGTACAGAATTGAGTAGCAATACTGTTCGCCAACTTTCAACTAGGCCAAATATTGGTTATTTAAGATCCAAAAATTGCGTTTTCCTCAAATTCGAACCTCCTTTTAAAATAATTGGCTTTGATTATTGACCGTCGCAAGACTAGCTGTGTAAAGGGTGGCCAAACATGCAACAAAACACACTTTGTGAACTTGCTTCCAGACATAGCCATTGGGAAATGTCTGCTGACAGTCTGACGCCTCAGTCAGTCAGAGGGCAGATTCTTCACACACATCAAAGCCTCTTTGCTGACCAACAGCTGTCTCGCCATATGCTCTGTGCTTCATATATTCTATGACGCCCTACATTCAGACACACTTTCATTCTAACATTACCCAACTGTAGCGATCCGTCAGGGCTTGCCTTCCTGAACCGCCGCAACACAAACTAGATAAACAAGAAAAAGCCTGCGTTGATCAATCACGTCAATGTCTCGACACAAGAGTCCAAAGAGGCAGCGGCGTGTTCCAGCGTTAGCTCGCGAAATGTTTGTTCAGATATGTGAACTAAAGTTGTTCTGTAGATTTGTTAGCATTTCAGTGAAAATTGGAAAAACAGTAAGATGGACCAGTAATACAGGAAGTTGCCATGTTATATAAACAAGAGAAAGACCAGATCATTTGAGATCCTGAACAAGTTTAGGCAGGTAAAGAACATAAATGAATGGGTACATAATGAGTTGTTGACTCACACGTCAACAGACCGTAGCATGTCATTAACTGAAAGCATTGTTATTTAACCCCATATGGCCAGAAAAATCAGTTACTATCTCTTATACAACAAACACTCAATGGAGGATTTTCTCTAATCTTCACAGGATCAAAATATCCATGCTGTTTATACCTCTATGTACACTGCTCAAAAAAAATAAAGGGAACACTTAAACAACACAATATAACTCCAAGTAAATCAAACTTCTGTGAAATCAAACTGTCNAAGTATTCAATGAGAATATTTCATTCATTCAGATCTAGGATGTGTTATTTGAGTGTTCCCTTTATTTTTTTGAGCAGTATATATAAGTCCCATGTACATGGGTTCACCTGGGTTCTTACGTCCGTGTTAGTCTAGACCTCCACTACTAACTTTTGCTTCATTTGGGAGGTTAATCCTCCCAAAGTTGTCCAACTGGTTTAAAATGCAGCCATTTTTGATTATGGATCTTGTATAACCTGGTGTCCCCTGCCGTTCTGTTACAGTCTGGAGAGTGATGGGTAATCCCTATAAGTTTGGATCCCCGATCTCCAGCATGGCAGCCGAACTCTACAGCCCCCCATCGCCTCTTGGGGAATCCCTCCTGGACAGTCCGCTGTGTGGAGACCTGATAGAAAATCTTCCCAACTTTTCCCAGTCAATAGAAGATGACTCACTGGGATTTGATTTCCCAGAATACCAAACCACTGGTTCTGGGCCCAGCAGCTCCATCCCATTGGGTAAGTAATGGCACTGAACCAATGCCCAAAGCTTCAAACTTCAGAAGCTAATGCACATAATTTCAGGACTGTTAATCTATATAGTATCGATGGACCTTGTACTTTTTGTTTTAGTACAGTAGTTTGGTATTTCTACAAAGTTTCAATACCAAACTCAAAAGCATTACGCTTTTCACATCAAAAACCAGCAGGTTGTTTGTCTGAGACCTGGGGCCTCGTGCATAAAAGAGGACGCAGTCTTCACACTGAAACTTGTCGTACGGAAACATTTAGAAAAGTGCGGCGCACAAAAGAAATTGTAGGCATAAAGCCGTGCGCACGCATGTGGCCGCGCACCTTTCCTTTAAAAATCCTAATTAGTGGGAAATAGAGCGCCACCCATAAACACACATAAATTAGTGTAAATACCCGGAAGTCTGCCACCATGTGAGGCAATTACCATGGCAACATCCTTGTTCAAAGCAGTATAAGTATTTATAATAAAAATACTTATATATTTTCACAAACCATCATCAACATTTCCCAGCAGATCAATACGATCTCTGATCAATCGCTCCCTCTCAATCCTTCCTTTGGCGACGTTCTCCAGTTTCATTGTTTACGTTCAAACAATAAAATATTAAAATCATGAAAAGGATCGGGTTTAGATAACACCGAATGTAGTCAGACTTCAGGGTATTTAGGTGAGTTTTTGACGCTTTGTAGTTCGATCTTGTCCACAGAAAAAGTTTGCGTTGCTGCCGCACATTTTCACGCCAGCGAAAAAGTGTGCGTATATTTACGCAAACTTTGACGCAAAGTAAAGTTTTACACATGCCGGCTTGTGCGTAAAATATGGCAGCGCACATTTTTTGTGCGCACGCAGGCTTTACGCAGGAGGGCCCTGGTTAATTACCATTCCAGATTTATCTTTGCTCTCTACAATTTCAGTTTCTAAAGGCATTCCAGTTAATTTTTGAGGATGTTCCCAATAGCTGCCAGGCTACATTCAGGGACAAATGGCACACTATGTTGTAGACATAGCAGCTAAAGCTAAGCTCTGTTTTTTGGGGTTCCCACAACTTTTCAAATTGCAATTGAGGCTCCAGGACACATTAGTTTGACTTGAAACTCTAATCTAAGATGGAGCACACCAAGACTTTGATATTTTTATGCTAACCTTAAAGCTAACATTGTACAAAGCCAGAGAGATTATTAGATCAATGGAAAGAACAGTAAAGTTTAGTTTACTATTGGAAAGAGGGCAGGTGGTAATGAAGCACCAAAGTTGTTATTTATAATCCAAACACCAAATTGTGAGCTTAAGTTAAAATGAATAATAATATAGTAAGCTAATGCTATGCTAAGTGGATGCTTCTTTAATTTTTATGAGAAAGGTGTATATTAATTTCTTGAAAGGTACAATTTCAATTATATTCTCCTTTAAAAACTCTTTTTAAGGCCTACATTCTCCACTTAATCCATTTCTTTCGTCTTCTGTCCTCTGCAGATACTCTGACTCCGGCCTCCAGTCCCTTGCCTGGGGAGTGCGGCGCACCGCTTTGTCCAGACGAGGCTGGCGGCTCCCTTAACCTTGAGTGCAGGGTGTGCACAGACAAAGCTTCGGGCTTTCACTATGGAGTGCATGCGTGTGAAGGCTGCAAGGTAAGAAGAACGGGAAACTCTACAGCCACATGTCGCAACCAGCTTCAGTGAACTGCATTGGGCCGGGAGGGGGAAACGTGCAAGACCGGCCGACTGCATGCATCATCCAAGCGCATGCCAGCCCCGTCCTGCGGAGGTGTCTGACCTCCAGGCTGAGTGGAAAGTTTCCGAGGCGTGCAGGCAGCCGGGTCATGTGAGGTGGGGGACGTGGCGCCCTTGGTTCACTTGTCACCTCTCTCACACACATGGAGAGCAGTCTTCAGCGTTGACAGTTTAGCTCAGCAAGGATCCCTAAGAGTGATTATTTAATAAGCTTCAGCACAGAGAACGCTGTATGTGTGGCGGACCTTGAGCTGCAGTCATTAGATCCCTGTGCGAGTATGTTGAAACCGACGCGGATAAACACTGCAGTGTTTGTCTGGTCGTGTGACTTTGTCGTCGAATGAAACCCAGAGGAAAGAAAAAAAAAAAAGTCTATTTGTTGTTTTTGGTCTTTGTGTGCTGTTATTTCATGTCCTTTTAAACTTTTATATTGAGTGTTTCAACAAAGGAGCATAGTTGGTAAAATAGGTTTTCCTCTGTGTTGTCAAATTTATACTGAAACCAACTTGAAACAGGAGAGACAGACAGAAAGAAAAATACAATGGTTAAGATATTTTGAAATAATTTACTCTTCTATTGGAGAGGCAAAATGATTAATTTTGATTTGATCTCATTTATTCAGTGGGGAAAACACATTAAACTACGACACTTTTTTCATTTTGTTTCATACTGTTTTACAAAATCACCAAAGCAAAACTTTACGTCTCTACAAAATAAGAGCTCCTAAATGACTTCTTTAGATTTGACTTTACTTTTTGCTTTTGTAATGACGTTCCTGTTTCCCTCGGGTTTAAATTTGACGTGACACTGGCGTCCATTTCTGTTAACCGCTCCTCACAATGGGAAAGAACCAAAGGGTTCTGTTTGGGCCTGTCCCAATAAGTATTGCTGGACGATAAATTCTCTCAGCAATTGTCGCAATAAACCATAATATTGTTGTTTTGACACCATTATCAAGTAATATGTTGATAAGAGCATTAAACTTTAATTTTAGAAGAACTCACAACAACGGAACTGGATGATATTTTAAATATCCAAACTAAAACACGACAACTAAAAAGGAAATAAGAACCACACGCAACCGAAACCGTAAATAAAATAGATTATAAGTCTGTAAACAAATTTTCCCTACATCAGAATGAACATTATCAAGCTCATTTTAATTTATAATGTGATTAATTGATTCATTTCTTAGTCTATAGAGGTTCTGTGATGCTGTGGGCTCTCCCAGAAGCCCTGCAAAGCTTTTTACAACTCGTGGTATCACGAACTCTTAAATACCAGATTTTAAATAAAATTTGATAAAAAGACGTAATACTAGTGGATCCTGTGATTTAGTAGCTGCTTAATTTGGAGGTTGCTGTGTACATTTCCCTTTAAAAGGGAGTCTTATGACTCACCTCTTATCTTGTCGTCAGAGCAGCTGCTTGTTTTGGCACGCAATCCACTGTGTCATAGTGCCTCTGCTCCGAATTTGGTGCGCGGTGACGTGGAGCCTGAACCTGCTGGAACCTCCTGAACTCTCGTGGCACTTTGCTCCCACATTTCTCTGGCCGATGTGGTGCCATCATGGAAAAACCCCAGCCTGCTGGCTCTGAATGCTCTTTGTATTGTTTTATTTGTCAGAGTTCAACCCCACCCAGGGAAAGCGGGGTTCTCTGCTCTAATATTGTGGATCTATGTGGTCTGTACTTACACTAATTTGAGGTGCTGAGACGTCTTGTCCAAATTAAGGCTCGTTAGATTTGGAAATTGAAATGTTAATTAACTTTTTAATTACATCTTTTTACTTTCTTAAAGAGAAATTTACTCTCGGGGAACACTGAGGGTTTTTTCTTTTTTTTTACTCTACATGTAAAAATTCTATATTTGCCTCTGGTCTCCTCTGTTCTCCCAGTCGCAGACATGTATATTTGCACAACCACACATTTATCCTCCCCTTCCCCAGCTCTGTTGTCATGTACTCCCTTCTCTAATCACTATCATATGGTGAACTTTGTGTCCCCCTCGCCCCCCACTTTAACGGCATTCACGAAGATTTCGCCCACAAAACCAGCTGGTTCTGGTTAAAAATGACACAAAAACGTTGATATGCGACACATAATAACCTTTAATAGCAACGTGCCAAAAGTGCTCCTCAGCAGAAACGCAGCCGAAACGCTGCGCAGGATGATGGCTGGTGTATTTTTATGGCCATGTGGCTCCAGATATATTGCCAGAAAAATTCATTTTCCCTACTTGACAGTGAGGGTGGCAGAGTGTCCTGACTGATGTTTCATTGATGTGTGCGGGTGAGAGTAAATCAGAGGATCATATGTTTTGGCATATGTGTGACATCTGTTTGCTTGTGTTGGCTCAGCGCCTTGAGTGAGTGTTGGAGGGTTGTATCCTGTCTCGCCCAATCAGGGAGCTTTCTCGGAAGCATCGGCGGTTACGGGTTTTTACGGTTTTGATTTCCATCCCTGCGATAATAACAATAAAGAAACAAAAGAGGGTCAAAATGACAGAATAAGTAGATGCTGCAGGTATATTGAAGGAATTTGCAAGAGAGTGATTACCATACTCAACTATTGAGGGAATTATCAAATTGAGAAATATATATTGTTATTCTCTTAAACCCTAAAAGGCATAAAAATGTTAGTAAATGTAACATTTTGATGACATATAGTCTGCAAAATGTTTCTGTGGAAATTAAGGCATCCTTGAACTTTTTGGTTCAGTGAAACATGGTGGTGGCAGCATCTTGCTGTGGGGATTATTTATGGATTTACATTTATATTTTCCTCTAACTTAATAATTATGTGTTGCTGTGTTTCCCATTTAAGTCCTTCAATTTTAGAAATTCAAGTAAATCCAACTTGTTTCATGGCACATAATGAACGACAAAACCAGAGCATTAACTTATTTTTTATCCGACTTCTACGACTCTACTGGTTTATTTTATTTTATTTTTTATTTTATTTTATGTTGGAACAGGCAAATCCTACTTAACACTCTTAAGCTGAAGACGTTCCTTTGTTTGTGATGCTTTAAACAGCAAAACCTGAAAAAATAAAATAAAATTCACCATACAAAGGTGGTGAAGCTCAAAATTAGAATGAAAATTACCTAATTGTTTTTGTTTCTATGCAGAAGCTCGAAGAGCTACTTTAAGTGTGTGTATTAAAGTGCACAGGTAATTTTTTTATAAAAAATATGGCTAATCAGCATTTTTCTTTTGCATGTCTCAATCAGGGTTTCTTTCGGAGGACCATCAGACTGAAGCTGGAATACGATAAGTGCGAACGCAGCTGTAAGATCCTGAAGAAGAATCGAAACAAGTGCCAGTACTGCAGGTTCCAAAAGTGTGTGTCTGTGGGGATGTCCCACAACGGTAAAGTCTGTTTTAAACCTATTTACTGTTACCACGTTGCTGTGGCAACGCTGCCTAAAGCCACGGTCGACAAGCTGATTTCTTTATGTAGCCAGCTGTAGATAGCCTGACTAACGACTATATGATGCTAATAAATGATGTGGGTTTTTCTATGTCTTTGTTTCAGCAAATGAAAAAACAACAATAGATTAATGTTAAAGACAAAAAAAAAAACTGTGTTAATCAGTTTACTGTTATGGAAATAACTGATGTGTTTACTTTTTTTCTTTAAAAAGAAGAGTTGCATCATAATTTTAGTAATCTAAAGAACTCAGCAAAATTCTGATTACAGGTTAACAAGAATTAAAAAAATAATGCTAAAACTAATAAAGCAAACTAAAAAAGATAATTAAATTCGGGCATCAGTGCTAAAAGAAAGAAGAAAAAAAAACTTCGATGTACCCAAAGTGTGATTGGAAACAAAAGCTTAGCAATATATGCGTGACACTAACAAAGTGTTGGTTTTGGAGCTGCTGTGGGGTTTTTTTCTGTTTTGTTCTCTATTTTTCTTGTCTAAGCTGCATGTACTGGTTCGCTCCATGCTGTGTTGTGTCAACATGGATCAGGAAGGAAAGAGAAAGGTGTTGTAGATTTGTAGTTTTAATTCAATTTTGAAAACAGTTTGACGTTATTTTGTATAATAGCCGCAAGAAAGTGTGTAGCCATTTGAGAGCTGAAGGAACTCCCAGGTTTCATCAGAGCCCTGCATTTCCCATCACTGCAGACTATGGAAAAACAACAACAAAGAAAACATGCTCAGATGTAATAGCTGTAAGATTTATCAAAGCAGCCATGTAGGACCACAATGAAGATCTTTTTCAGTCAGAACCTGCATGTGCTCTTCACAGCGGTGGGACGCGTCCCTCTGTGATTTAGCTCGGGATTTTACATCCTTTACACCGCCGGTTATTTATAGAACCACGTCCTGTTGCAGCTGGTTCAGTAAGGGTCTACATCTGGTCCGTCACTTGCTGTGACTGCAGGGAGGTCAGCGGGTTTGTTACGCAGACCCCTTAAAGAAGGTTGAAACGTGAGAGGCGCCGTGTGGCGCACCCAAGAAAAGAAACGCGGAGCAGAATTGTTTAAACTTTCTTGTGTTTGCTGTAATCTGATCCGGTTTCTGTGCATGCTACGAAATTAATAGGACTTCCTCTGTTCTCCAGCCATCCGGTTTGGTCGCATGCCCCAAGCAGAGAAGCTGAAGCTCAAGGAGGAAAGCAAGGTTGTTGAAACAGAAGAAGAAGACCAGGTCAAGGCCGACCACAAGATCCTGGTCAGACAGATCCACGAAGCCTACATCAAGAACTTCAACATGAACAAGGCAAAAGCGCGGCTCATACTAACCGGAAAAACCAGCCAGCCGGTAAAAGAAGAAGAAAATTGAACGCTTTTTTATTGCAAATGAAAGATAAAATTTGGGATTTCTGATAAAGGTTTCAAGTTTTCTTGTGCCACCTGTAGTAAATAAGTCTTTGATGTGTTCATTTAGTATCAGTAAAAATGAGTTTGATCTTTAAAGCTAACAGCTAATCTGAGAGGGACCAATACAAGAGTGGATGATCTTCCAGTGTCAAAAAGCATCCCACCAGTTTCTATTAAGACCATTTTAAGAAAATTAAGCCAACATCAGGTTGGGGTTGGAGGGTTATTCACAGAGAAACCCATGACTGTTCACACAGGAAATGGATGAAACACGTGGCTTTCCCAGTCAGCCTTAGTTTAAAAGTAAGAATGTTTAAAAATCTATGAAATACTGGATGGACTACTTCTGCTTTTTAAAGTTCTTTACATCTACACCTGAGTAACTGACTGAGGAAACCATGCAAGTTTCCTCTTTTCAGCTCGTGTCTCACTCATAGAGCTAATCGGTGACGCGCTGCCTCCCACATACATTCCTTGTGCAAACACTGCAAAAACACAAAATCTTACTAAGCATTTTTGGTCTAGTTTCTTGTGAAAATATTTAAGTACACTTGAAATAAAACTAGATTAACTTACATGTAGCTTTTCAAAACGCCATAGGAGCTTATTTTAGGTCACTAGTTACTTAATATTGATGAAAAATAACTCGCTATAAGACATTTTCCTCTTAAGTTATATGGGAAGAATGTGTTGTCCCACTGGCATATTATTTCACTTATAATGTACTTTTAATCAATATTAAGGAATTATCTATTTTAAACAAGCTCCTATATGTTCCTGTAAAGTTTAGTCTTATTTCAAGTGTACTAAGATAGTTGCACTACAAACTAGACCAAAAATACTTGGTAAGATTATGTGTTTTTGCAGTTAATAGTAATGGAATTAAAATAACCAATAACTTGCACCAAGAAATCTAGTTTCACACTAAAATTAAGAGAGTTAATTTTATCCCATTAAGCCCTGTACTATGCACAACTTACAAGCTTTGTCTTCGTCAACAGCCTTTTATCATCCACGACATGGAGACGTTTCAGCTTGCCGAGAAGACGTTAGCGGCCCACATGGTAAGGACCGAGACTGCGGAGCCTGACCTCGATCTTCAAACTGGGCAGATAACCCCGGCGCTGGTTTGCGAGGAGCTCCAGCAAAGGGAGGCTGAGGCCAGGCTCTTCTACTGCTGCCAGAGTACCTCAGTGGAGACGGTCACCGAGCTAACAGAGTTCGCTAAAGCCGTCCCTGGCTTTCAGAGCTTGGATTTGAATGATCAGGTTGATAAAAGTATCATCTACTCGTGATTTATTCAGCAGCCGGCCCAAGTTCAGGCAGCTTTTACACCTTTTCTTTTTACATCTGAAGGTGACTCTCTTGAAATATGCGGTTTATGAAGCCCTTTTCACCCTCCTGGCCTCGTGTATGAACAAAGATGGCCTCCTGGTGGCACGTGGCGGAGGCTTCATCACCCGGGAATTCCTCAAAGGTCTCCGACGGCCCTTCAGCGACATGATGGAGCCCAAATTCCAGTTTGCCACTCGTTTCAACTCTCTAGATCTGGATGACAGTGACCTGGCCCTCTTTGTGGCAGCTATCATCTGCTGTGGAGGTAACCTTGCTCCATTTTCTTGGAGCATATCCATTTTTTTTTATTTTTTCAAGCAAATTAATAGTGCTACTCAATGGGTCGGCATTCTTAAAGGTACACAGTCCAAAATTGGCAATAATTTGAGTTATTAAAGCCTGATATGAGAACAAAACGTAGGGGTTCTTTTTTCAAAATCATATTTTCATTCATAAGATAAATATTTACCTCCAAACTAAATACTTAGCTCTGAGCCAGCGACATATTTGTTCTGGAGTTGAATATTTAGCCTACCAACTTAGTTAGCAAGCTAAATATTTCACTCAGTACTAAATGTGGAGTGAAATATTTAATTTCTAGCTAAATATTTACACTAGCAACATAGCTAGCAGCTCCAAACTAAACTTTTAGCTCTGAGCTAGCTAAATATTTACCTCCAAACTAAATACTAGCTTCCAATTAAAACGAAATGTGATTTAAATATAAGGTTAATTTTGAAAAATTAAAATCCACTTAACCGTTCTTCTTTCTCAGACCGTCCAGGTCTGGTGGATGTTCCGCTGGTGGAGCAGCTGCAGGAGAGCATCATCCAGGCCCTGCGGCTCCACCTGCTGGCCAATCATCCAGATGAAGCTTTCCTCTTCCCCAGGCTGCTGCAGAAGCTGGCTGACCTCAGGGAACTGGTCACGGAGCACGCACAGCTGGTTCAGGACATCAAGACAACAGAGGACACGTCACTGCATCCACTCCTGCAGGAAATCTACAGAGACATGTATTGACAGAATGAGTTGGAGTTCATATTATTGTTAATAAATTGAAAGTGCAGTTAAATTATGCGCACATTCTTCAAGCAGTACATGCACTGATTAAAGCCTAACAGTATGAAACACAGATGTCCTTAGGTGGGGTTAGAATAGTCCTATTTATTGTGTGTATTTATTCAAACCCGCCTAATCTGGCCTTTTCTATGTTAGAGAAATCTGTGCTGTAAATATGTGCTACTCCAGCACATATTTCGACATTGTCACTACACATGACAATGTCTAATGTTACACGTTTATATGAATCTTTCAAGGTGCTGCTTGAAAACTCAGACCTCAGGTTGCCCATAAGCTTTTTAATCTGCAGAGTAAAGCATGTCTTTGTGTGAGTCCTGTGATTCAAAGTCACTGGCCAGTGTTAAATATTTGCACTAAAAATACTCATCTGTTAAACTGGTCCATGCAGTATTTTGTAAATCAATCAGGAATCCCAGGACAGTAAGGCGGCTGCCAAATAACAAGGATCGATGCCTTATTTTCTCATCTGTGACTTTGAATTAATCTCGTATGCGGTAATTAAGTTTTATATTCTATTTTTTAAAACCATGTACAGTACATATAATTCTTTCTGTAAAGTAATTATTCTGTAGAAGTATAATATAAATTAATATATAGAATGTTGGGTTTTTGTTGTTGTTTTTTGGGGGGGGTTTTTTTGCAATGCTGTGATTTACATTAAGATACATGCCTTTGAAGATGTAAATTATTTATATTTTTAACCACAGTCCCAATTGTCGCAGTGTTACAGATTTTTTAAAATTTCCATTCTCGTTTGTCTGCAAATGAAATGATATTCAAAAAGCAGGATTTTTCAGGCTTTCTTTTCCTTTGCCATTACACCAATCACACTATCAAGAGGATCTGTAATGTAAATAAACCAGGCTATGCAGTAGTACCCAAACAAATCATTTCATCCAGACATATCAAATACTCTCAGTTTGTAAAAATAAATAAATATAAGTCAGATATGAACCATCTGGACTCATCAGAGGCCTACATAACCTGCATTTTCAGACTTGTTTTAAATCGTGTCTCACACATGATAGTTTTTCCGTTCGTGTTAGGGATTATTCCTGCTCTGTGGCTCCTCACCATTTTGGGGCCCCCAGGGGCCCATTTTGAATCCGCCACTGTTTATCTTGTACATGTTGCCCTTTGGGCTAATTTTTAGGGAACACAATGTTTCTTTTTACTGCGATGCAGTTAGTTTTCTACCTTGTGTGCATTTTATTGTTTTGTTTGGCTCAACTGTGAAGTACTTCCATCAGTTTTTGCTGCTCTTAAAAGTGCTAATGAAATAAATTATAACACGACATAACAAGAATGTTTTGTAGGAACTTAGAATACTATTGACATGAATAAAAGGTTTGACATTTAATATAAATGTATAAAAAAATTTGATTTAGTAAATAAAGTTTCATGTAGTTCATGTTTTCTTTGATAGCTAGGTATATAAAAGACCCAACTAATATATCATCAAAATTCAAATAAATCACAAAAAACACTAATAATCACGGGTTTTTTGTTGTTGTTGTTGTTGTTTTTTTGTTGTTGTTTTTTTTAAGAATACGGGCTTTACACCATGGTGTTTTATTACCCCCAGTCCAGTTGGTGGCGCTACTTGCTCACACAACAGGACGGGTTTCCACCGAAACCAGCTTTCCACTTTTAAACAATGGAGCAAACTGCGACTGGAGCGCCTCAAAACTCATTCAGTTGCCAGTTGTGCGGTTTGAGCACCTCATATTCCTACTACGGCCAGAAACCACCCAACACCAGAGCCATTGTGTAAGTGGAAATTACGTTAAACACTCATTTGCAGGGCGATGTGGTGCTAGCTTGTGCTAAAGCTAACAGCGCTTCAGCTTCTGTGTGGCGTTTGTGTGCAGAAAGTAACTCCTTCACCTTCTGTGTTGTATTCAGGGCAACGTATGGTCTTAATCGTATATTTTACCACAGTAGCGCTTTTAAGAATAGACAGGTTAAGTGTGACTGAAACCTGAGTGCTGTTTCTACCTTTTTTTCAGGTTGCTTGAGGAATGTTTTGTGGCCAAGGATCCATTCAGTCCGGATAAGGAGAAGTTTCTGGTGTTGGGATCTGCATGCAGCCTGTGCAACATGTGTGTCTGTGTTGGACCGGTAAGACACAAACACCTGTCTGATCAAATCTAAATAAAACAATCTATTGAGTTGTCCCAGGTTACATTTACTTCTCTTTAATAGCATTCTTTATGTACTTGTTATTATGTATTCTTAAATAGAGAGATATGAGTGCTTTCGTTTAAGCATCATGAAACTGCACACGTTTTCGCTCGCCATTAACACCTGGACACACAAGTGCTTTAATAAAGAGTTATTTTGCAACTACATCATGCAAGCGCCATCCGTCGACCTATGAAAGGGACGTGCTGTGCTTTTTCTTTTGTGCAGGACTGCAGCCTGTTCTACACCAAGAGGTTCTGCATGCAGTGCGTGAATGAGCACCTGGACCAGTTCCCCCATCAGATTCGGGCCGAGCTGGCAAAGAAGAAGCAGAGTTCAAAGTCCGGCGTCTCATGACACACGAGGTCCTCCAACACGCTCACCAGACTGCAACAGAACTTGTACTTTTCTGTGGAACAAAACGTTCAGCACTAGACGTACCGGTGGGGGATTGTGTGAAAACCGTATCAAGTCGCAGAAAATGCGACTGGTCCTGCTTTTAATTTGAAATTCAAAAGCATCCTTTATGTTAAAGGACACCAGCTGTCAGTGCCTTCTGGTTAGAATATATATAAATGTTTCAAATAATTCATACCCATTCAACATTTTTATCTACGTCAAACCAAAAGCATGCATTTAGATTTTGTTTTAATGGAGAATAATTTTCAAGCAGAACAAAAAAAAAGAAAGGAAAAACAAAACAAACAAGGGTTTTGATTGAAAAATGTGGGATTTGTTTGTTTTCAGCCCACTTTACACCTAACTGATAAGTCCACCTTGAGCCATAAGAATCACTCTTATGATGAAATATGGTGGTGGCAGCATCATGATGTTGGAGAAGCTTGAGGTCTTTAAATAAATCAATCCAGGTCAAGCAGTAAACTTCATAAGTCATCTTTTCACCAAACCTATTGCACTTGTGTGTAACTTTTAAATAAATGTCAAACAACACAAAGTTCCTCAGTTGGACTGAAAAGAAGCTTTTGGGATTCATCCCTTGGTGTCGTTCCAGTTCCTTTTTGTCCCCGGAGAGGAATATTTTCTGTCGGCTCTGCGTTTTTAGGCCGTAATCGATCGTCCTCCCGCCTCGTCACTCATACCCCCTCTCCCCCCAACCCGCCACCGCCATGCCCCCCGCCCCTCTTCCAGCCGAAGCCGATCAAAGGTCCGTTACCAGCCCGGCTCTGGCTGTAGCGCGGGGCGACACGCACGTTTACAGCAGCACAAGCACATTATGGATTAAGTGTGATCCTAACCCGATAACATCTATATAACAGATGGCTCCGGCTGCCTTTATCACGAGATGTTTTCAGACTCTGCGAGGGTTAATTGAAACAGCATGGCCTTGAAGGCAGGCCTCTCCCCCTCTCTCTCGCTCTCTCTCTCTCTTTCTCTCTTTTTTTCCCCCTTTACTGGCAGAAAGCTGCAGAGGAATCCAGATGATAATCACCGGGGAGTGGATGTTGGGACATTGTAAAACTTACGCGAGACGGAGTTTTTGCTGATTTTATTCACTTGTTACAAAAGCGATTGCAAACAAATCCCCAACGAGGAGGAGTTTGCTATAAATTTAACTCCACCTCGCCTCCCCACCCCCCCACGCGCCTCCTTCCCTTCTCCCTTCTTCTCCTCTTGGTGTTTAAATTTTAAACCCACATCAGCAATTACACCCAGCGAAGCACACAAACCACACCAGTGCCAAAGTCTCACAGCGATAGGCACCGAGCCAACAGTGACATCAGGGCTCCACAGCTGATGTCATGGCAGAGGTGAAGAGCTTTTATTTTTTTTGTATTTTTTATTTTTTGTATTTTTTCCTGGTCCTTCTCGTGGAAGTGCCGCACCAGAGTTGACCCTAAAAAGCCCCGGCCTTAACAGAGTCACCACCGTTTGAATCAAGGCTGGTGTTTATGTGACACCAGATCAGATGGAGCAGTGATTGATTCATGCCATAGATAGTGCGTCCTGCCCCGGAGCGACACTTCATTACACTACTACTACTACTACTACTACTGCAGGAGGTGTCATGTGTTTGCTGCCTGTTTCATCCTGCAGGAGCATGCAGATACGCTCGCGTGTCGATTAGAAGGTGTTGCTGGAAACGCAAAGCCTTGCGAAATTGCACAAACGTAGTGATTTGTGTCATACTTCAACCACAAGCTCCAAATCGATTGGATTCACCAACTCTGACCCCCTAACAGGTAAGGACGTCAAAGTCCAGACAAAAATAAGCAGCTAAATGCGGGGTGCTTGCACGCCACACTGTTCAGATTTCCACCTTTTTTTTTTTTTTTTTATTAAAAAAAAAAAAAAAAAAAAAAAAAAGCAGCTTCCCTCCGCTCCAAACTTCTGCAGCACTTCTCTGCTCTGCAGTTGTTTCCCACTGCCGCGTGTGGGCGGTGCTCCGGCCTGACGAATCGCTTCTCCGTTTAAATAGTCAAGTTTCCTCCTTCGCTCACATCTCTCTTTAACGCCATGTTGGCTGTTATGGCTTGACTTGTTTTCATCAGACGTTTTTTTTTTTTTACTACGAACCTGACAGGAGTGGTTGCGTGAAAGGAAGAAGAAAAAAAAGAAGAAGAAGAAGAAGAAAAACACCCCCCATTTCTGGAGACCGTTCGGGGTTTTTTATTATTAAGGCGTAATTTGGATGATAGACGCGGAGGATGCGTGCGTCGTTCGTGTGACTTTGTATTTGGAGGGAATACTACTTTGGAATAGGAGTTTTTAAAGGGACCGACACCTTGTTTTTTTCTTTCCTTCCCTTTTCCTGCGGGTTTTTTTTTTTTTTTTCCCCCTCCACTTTCTCTCGTCATATGTGCAACAACATGTCAGACGTTCGCCTCTCGAACGCGAGCCCCACGGTGGAGCGGGTGGACGCGCGGCCGCCGGACAGCGCCAGGTCGGCCCGCAGGGTGCTGTTCGGCACACCTGACCCGGAGGAGACGCGGAAGCAGGCGGAGGCTGTGCAGCGGCGGTCCGTGGAGGCTTTCCGGGACACGTACAACTACGACCCGGTGGAGGACAGGCCGCTCTCGCCGGGGCTCTACGACTGGCAGGAGGACGAAGACGCGCCGGAGTTTTACCGCAGGCCGCCCCGGGGGAGCCGGCCGCCCCGGGGCGAGGCGGGCGGCGGCGGCAGCCCGGAGACGGGCAGGGAGAGGCGGTCGGCTCACACTAACGGCTCGCGGAAGCGATCCTCGGAATCTGCAGGTGAGAAAGCTCACTTCTTCTACTGCAACTGTCATGCATTTAAAATTATTATTTAAAAAAAAAAAAAAAAAGATGAAACAGGAAGAAAATAGAATAATTTAATTTTGCAATATGTTTGCTTTTCTACTTTTATTGCCAATAAAGTTACATTTTTCGGTATATTCGTAGCTATTTATTTGTCGATCTGAAGAAAAGTGGAGGCGTTTCCTTCGTGCAAACTTTTTCATTATTATTATTATTACCATATATATATATATATTCTGCACGTTATGCATTCATCGTTTTTGCTTTCGCAGGTCATTGCTCTGACGATTGCACGAGTTACGGCAAAAAGTCACATTCCGACAAAGACGACGATGAAGAGCAGGCGCTCAGTGCAGGAAGACAGGCAGAGCAGCAGGAGGAGGAGGAGGTCCCATGCTGAACGGTGCCAGGTTAGAATCCATTTTCTCTTCAATGCGCTTTGAATGGCCGCTGCACTCTTCTCTATTCTGCGTGTTAAAGTAGTAAATATGCATGCACAACCCATGCAAACATCTGCACTCACTTTCATGTTTTAAGTTTTCCTCACCCCCCCTCCCTCCCCTTCACTTCCTCGCTATGTGCTGTGCGTGAATGCGCCAGTAGTGTCACGCATTAAGTGAATCACCGGCCCGTTTCCTCTGCATCCCACAGAGCGCTGAGACCTGCCGCTGTGGGCTCCCTCACCATCTGACAAGAAGACGAGGAGAGAAACAAAGCAGCTTTATCGGAAAGAAGGGAGGAGGATTAGAAGGCTGCACAAGCACTGAATATGTACACTATTGACTTTTGGCACTCATATTTTTTCTATTATAAAATTGCCTCAAAAGCAGCAGACAATGTAGCAGTGTGCAAATTGAATTTTGCTCATATTTTTTTATATATATATATATATCTGAAAATATATAAATATATATATATCTACTACCTATGTTTCAGATGTAGCAAATAATTGGTTTTCATACCTTTTTTTGTGTAAATGTGTGTATGTTTGAGTTTGACTCAGGGACTTGCAGTGCAATTCCCATCAGAGAAATTTGAAAGTTATTTAGTATAAAACAAAAAAAATGCTAATTTGTGTCATTATTCAGGTATTTCATGTAAGTTTTTATTATTATTAATATTATAAGAGAGCAAGATAGAGAGAAATGCAGATTTCAATCATCAGGGTCACATGGAAGCAAAAATGTTCACTTTTTCTACAGTCTTGATGTTGAAGGCCCCACCTGATCTGCACTGTGTAAGATGAGGATCCCTGAAACTGGGAACAGCCATGATAGATAAAGTTTACAGTCTTCTTATTTTCCCTGTTTTCATTTTATTTTATTTCATTTCATTTTCCAAATGGGATCAGGTTTGGGAGGGAGGGGGGTGTTAAAATTCCTAAAACTGCTGAGTAATATCCACCTTTTTTTTTTTTTTTTTTTTCTTTTTTAAGAAATGTTTGCAAATAATCTTCAAAAATGTTATTTTGTAAAATTCGGTGACTTTCCATTTCAGTGACATTCTTGCTCCCCCCTCCGTATGTAGGTGTGGTCCAGGGTAACATAGACGGAAAGATGTGTTAAAAACCACTGGGCTTTTCTTCTTTATGCAAATATGTGAATCAAAGAATGGTGTTTGTGGTGTGACATTCATGTGGAACATGTAATTAATTGCACTATTCATTTCTCATTTAAGTGAGGGCAGAAATACAAAGTGACACCCCCTCACTTTGTGTAAAACTTTGAAGTGTTTTTTTTATTTTTATTTTTTTAAAAGTTTTTTGTTTTTTGTTTTGTTTTTTTGAAAAACACTGTAAGGCTATACTAACTTATTTATGTCTCTCTTTTTTTGTGGGTTAATGTTTAGCTTTCCAAAGCAACATTTTGTGCATTCTTGTAAATATATATTTTCATCATTTTTTTTAAAGACGAATAAATAAAATTGCTAAACTGAGTCAAATAATCGCTATTGCATATTTTACTTTATTGGAAGCGGCATTCGCTACATTAGTTAAGAGATGTGACTTTTTGTCCTGACTAGACAGATGTTACTATTCGACAACTCTTCCATAAGGTTCAAATTAAGTTCAGAAATTAAGAGATAAAAATCTCTTTGGACCAAAAAGAAAAAAAAGGCATGTGCATTTTGTGCGTGGCAGCAGAGTGCAGGCCGTGACTGCTGAATCCCTTCAGTCTGAAGTTAAAAAACAACACGGGTATGTCCTGAGGAAAGCAGGGTGTGGGGAAGGGGGGGGTGGAGGAAAAAAAGAGAGGGAAAAAACAGTTTCTAGTTATTGGCATTCCCGGGCTCCAATCACGGCAGAGTGAAAAAAAGCAGACCACTTAGCCTCCAGCCAGTCAGAGAGCTGTGGGAGGGAGTCGAGGACAGTACAGACTGTTCTTTTCATAAGGCACACACCACCCAATTAGTTTCATTGGCTGTCTCTTTCCTGTTGATACTAGTGTGTGTAGGAGTCAAGTACAGAGAGTGTGAGAGAAAGAGCTCCTCTCATGATATCTCACACTGGCTCTGACTGTCTGCAGGATTTACGAGTGAGCTCATATATTTTTAGTGCCATTTTCAACTTTTTTTTTTGTTTTTTTTGTTGTTGTTCCAACAATCCTCCAGGTCGTCTTTGACGCTGTCCTCAAACGTAGCAACCGCTGTTGCAGAATCAAGACAGTTCTACTGGTCTTATCTCTCGGTCAGGAGTTTATTTGCCACCTCGGCATCTGCTTTATGCTTTGTCAAAACTTAAGTATCCTTTTTTTTTTTTTTTTTTTTTTGGTTACAAAACACCATGTTGGGCGTAATAATGTCGCTGAGCTCTGCAAGTTATGGAAGATCTCCATAACTTGCAGAGCTCAGCGACATCGTCAGAGCAGGGCCGCACCGAATTTCCACTTGCAAAAAACTTCTAAGTATTAGTAACTATTTTTAACACAAACCTCTCCTTGATTCAGTACACATTTGACAAAAAAACAACTGTTATTGTTAGTCGCGTGCATTCGCCTTCTGTTTCTCAGTAACCCAAAATATAGCTCTTGTTAAGCAAAACATCCCACATAATTATTTTAAGTACACCTTTATTTTTAGGAGCTCTTGCAAATGTTGGCCTTTGTATAGGTAGGTGTATCCTGGCCAGAGCCTGCAAGGTATGCTGAAATATTCTCTACCTGGCGAATAAATAGGTTTTATACAAACATATATCCTTATTATAATTCAAAATCAATTAGCAGGTGAATGAAAATGTGGACAAATGCAGCTCAAAGCGAAAGTTTTAGGGTGTGTCAGAAACATCAGGATCTGCTGTAGCCATGGTAACTGTTTACAAAGCACAAGGCGTATGTCCAGGGCCCGCCCTAAGTCGTATTGGGGCCTGAGCAAAAGTTGAATTGAGAGCCCAACACATCACTATCAATGGACAAAGTGCATTTAAAGTGACATGCTGTGCTTATAAGTCATCGAAAAATCTAATATCAGACACAGGTAACATGAGTTTCTATGAAATTCAAAACCATCCTCGTCCCATTACCGCCTAAACCCGATGAGTGGTTTACCTCACCCAAGACGACGCAAACATCCGTCAGGCTTTTGACAAAACCGCCACCGAGTTTTAATGTGGATATACATTATAATAACATAAAACCATGTTTTACTGACATGAGCTTTTTTTCCCCTGAAAGTCTGTACTGGTTTTAGGTCAGATGTAAGAAGACGAGTTCCACTTTTGTCCCGTTGGGTTGCAGAATATTTTCACAGAAGTGTTGAGTGTCATCAAGACGGTTTTTGGCAATTATGAAACGGGCCTTGGTGTTCCTTTGGTCAGCATCGGTTCTGGCCATGGAGCTCCCATGGCAGCCATTTTTACTCAATTTTTTTTTTTAGATGCCGTTCTTGGTTCTTTTGTGTCCCTGTGGATAACTCTTGAAGTAATTTTTTATTTTACATCCAGCTAAAATTGGGTGGAGTCCTTTAGAAATAGCTTTATAGCTCCTTCCAGACGAATAGATGCCAGTGAGTTTATTTCAGATTTATTTTTGAATTTCTTTAGATTGATGGGCCATGATGTGTTACTCTTCTGGCCTAATTCATGTTGTCAATCAGGTTCTGTTTAAGTGATTTCTTGAGTCTGCAGGCAGTAATCAGGTCTGGGCTTCATGGAATTAAACACTTTAAAAAAAAAAAAAAATTTAAATTGCATCTTGTCTCATGATAAAAAGGAGAAGAAATTTGTAATTGGGCAACATTTAGTTTCTGTTTCTTCCAAAGATCTAGCTAAAATATAAGAATTAGGAGTTCAACCACAATCAGCTTTGAAACTTTTAAGACGATTGACAGAGTTCACACCTTTAGGGTTAATCAGAGCAGATAAATAGACGCACTGCTGGAAACGCATCACATTTAACGGCAGTACCAAACACGACGGCGTTGGTATTTGGGATCTTCAAGCCAGATTTCCTCACCACACAATGACACCGTGTGTCCAAAGGTAGGACACGCTTTGCTCAAGGCTGTGAGTCAGATGCTTGGGACACACTGGATCCTCAATTTGTCTCCTAAACAGAAAAAAACATCCTTGGACTTGCAGCATTGAATAACAGTAATCAGATTTTTTAAAAATAGTAGCATATATACATATATTTGTATATATTTTTATCTAGAATTTCCACCTTCCTAATCATATGCTTTGGGGATCTTTATAAAGGGAGAGAACGAAAACAAACAGAAAAGAAAAGGAGGCCGAGAACGGTAGAGTTAGGAACAGGAAGAGCGGGAAAACATGCTCTTCGGTTGTGCTTTGCTGCAGCCAAGCCAAATCACATCCAGTTCAGGATGTAAACACACGAATCAGCCAAAATAGTTTTTTTTTTTTTTTTTTCTTCCTTTACACATTTTGATTTTTTTGTGTGTGTGTGCGTGTGTGTGTGTGTGTGTGTGTGTGATTTCTGCAGCCTGCCTGTGCAGACCTCAGATGCTGGCTGTCCTGCTGGTTTTAATGTTGGAGTGTTTAGTTTGACTTGCAGCAGGGGTCACCAGGACTATGCAGCCCTGCCGGCTCCTCCGTTCACAGACACAAACGTTCCGAGGCGAGTCGTAGAAATACACAAAGTGTTCAACAGTTTTCCTTTTTGGCAGGAGAAGTTTTGCTTTATTTTTGCCATCGCAAACTTTTTTTGGAATTTTTTTTATTTTCGGAGAGCTTTTAAATACTTTCAATCCATTCAACTCGTTACAAATCTTTCCTTTACAAAGTACTATAGATGTTGAGCGCTTTAAAGCTTTAGCTTCTTTTGTCACACTTGAATGTCTCAGCGCATTAAACATTTTTGTCATGCAAAGATAACAAGAGTAAAGCATAACTAGAACTTTCCTGACAATATGAAATAGGCTAAACAAAAAGCAACGCATTTAGAGAAATTCAGCAACAAATGAGAAGCAAAGTTTTTGGCTTCTGTTATTTGGAAATAATTGCAAGACTTTCGAACTCCATTATCTACTAATGATGAAACATTGTACTCTGGCGAACCTTCACAAAAAAGGCTGATCTACCAGAATTACTCCGGGAGCGATTTGTCGACTCATCCAAGAGGTCACAAAACATCCCACAACAACATCAGAAGCACATCAAGTCAGTGTTCAACAGCAACAAACCTACTGGGCAAGTTCCAAGGTTACAATCCCCGCTCTTTCAAGAAGAGCACAAATGTCCGACTCACGTTTGCAAGAAAGAAAAAAAAAAAAGTTGAAAATGCTTCTTTTGTTCAATGTCGTTGTGTGAACAGCTTTATAGAAATTTAGAAAGCTAACCTTTGCTCAAATGTTGACAGGACTGACAGAAGCCAAACAGAGAGGCTCTCATAGAACATAGTCCATCAGGATTAGAGCTTTAATTTGGACAACTTTTTAGTAAACGCCTGAAATGAATCCCTGGCATCTTTGTGTGTGTGTGTGTGTGTGTGTGTGTGTGTGTTGTTGTTGTTTTTTCGTCGTGCTCCACAAACCCACAAGGTTTGATCAGACTGAGCCCTTTAGTAGAGTTTATGCGTTTTTCCCAGACAAATAAACAAAAAACACATACCTCTGTCTCAGCTTTTCTACTGAGGAGAATCAGGTGACTGAACTCGGAACAGAATGGGCCCACTGTGTTCATGCTATGGAAACAAACTTGTCTCCGAGGCTAACTGAATGCCGAGTTTCTCTTGCATCCAGACGCACACATACGAACACACAATCGGAGCCTATCATGGGGATTTGATTTCTTGCATTTGACCTCCAGGGCCTGCTGAGCTTGAAAAAAAAAAAACAACCAGAAGAGGAGCGATTGAGCTGAAATAATTCAACAGTCAACTGCTGATGTGCTCTTGTCTTGCTTGTAACCCAAGGCCTGAATATATATATATATATATATCACAAGTCAGGCATCTGTCACTTTGAGCCTAGCATGTGTGGGCTCCTGCATGTGCATGGCAACCAGAGCAACATGACACCAAACACTGAGGATATAGCCGAAAAATGCTGCTGCCGTATTTTAATATTTATGCAACTCCACGATAGCATTTTGGTGCCAAAGTAAATCTGTGCTTCGGCAGTTTGCCATGTATCTGTCAGGGTGCCACCTTAACTAGGTAATCAAAAAGTTTGCAGCAGCAAAACAAACAGCGGTGCAGTGAAAACTGCGGTTTATGATGCGTGCGCAGCTGACACCGTAGCTGGGACTTTTACCACTGAGTAATGTTTGACCCGAGGACAGACGTGTGGCTGCAGAAACCCAAGTCACAGCGAAGTTTAGGCAGCCTACTGTAATGCAGACGGTCGGTGATATAATTGCGCACATCCTTAAAAATTCTTAAATGAATTTAAAAAAATGTAAGCTGGCCTTAAATACATTAATCACAAGTCTTAAATTCAGTCAAGGCATGTCTATTTTATCTTGTATGTAGTTTTTTTTTCTGTCAGGTAAAAGTTTAAGTTGTGGAAACATCTTCATAGCACACTGTGACTTGAGGCGGTTGCGGCTAATGGTAACTTTCTGCTAATATACCCTTGCTGGCCTGCGAGCAAAGGAGAGTAGTAACTAGATGCATTTATTCAATTACATGTATCTTTTTGGAATAAATGTACTTTTTGGAGTAGTTTGACCACACCATATTTTTTCCTTTTACTTGAGTAACAATATTTTGAAGTATGTCTGTTACTTGAGTGGCTTTCAACCCACTGTGAGTAGGTAGAATAAAATGTTTAAAATATTTCAGGGTATTATAAGCCTGGCGGGTCACCAGGCTTTACTTGTGCCTCTACCAGGCTTAGCATAAATTTCTTTTTTATTTAAGTGTTTTTTTAATGTTTGCAATTTTTAAGACTTTGTAATTGGTGTTCAGATATTAATCTTCCAGTTACAGATAATTATCATGTGATATGTTCAAATTCCTGTCAACTTTAAACTTTTTTTTAACTCAAAAACACGGCAGGCCGCTGGATGAATGACTGCAGAGCGCTCCAACCACCGGGCTCAGCAAGTTTTCTGGGGAAAACTTTGTATTTTGTTTAAAATTAGTAGTGCTACTCTTACTTACCCACCTCTGTTAGCTAGTTCGTTTTACTGCGCCTATCATGGGTAATTGTAAATTTATAGACGGATGATGGTCGTCTTCACAAATTGCCAGCTCATAAGATGTTACTTCAACTCAAGTAAGAATCTGAAAAAAAAATCATTTGTCAGTCTCAGAGTGCCATTTCTTCTCCAATCATTTTTCCATTCTTACAAAACAAAAAAGTAATTTTGTACATTTTTGTCTCGGTACAGGGTTTGAACTTCATTCTCAGTGGTCTTAAAAAGTCTTAAATTTGAGTAGGTGGAACCTGCACAAACCCTGAATTGGCTGACTTCAAGTTTCCTTGGAGGGAAAAGGTTAAAGGTCAACTCTTGACTCCTGACAGTTAATAAGTTGTTGCAAAATTAGCATCAGTTTTCTTTAAAAATGGTTTTAGTTGACATTTTTATTGGAAAAATGGCTTATTGATTCTTACTCATAACCTTCTCAGTAATCAACATAAAATATTTATTTTAGAACTGCTGATGATTTTGCTGATTTAAGTCTCAGGATGAACTTCAAGTCTTTGAAGCTGGACAGTCTCTGCACCATCAATAATCTATAGCACCTCCCTTAAATTCTAACTGGGACTCTAAAAAATTAAAATTACTTCTGGTCAGAAAAAAAAAAACATGTTGGTAAAATTACTTTAGACATAAATCTACAATTTGGGATTTAACTGTAAGGAGTGCAGGTGGTTCTGCTCGGCTCAAATTTTTTTCTTTACTCCATTTTTTTATTTTTATTTTTCTCACAGTTGCGCTTTAAATACCACCGCCATCAGTCTCCAGGGTGAAAATTCCTTGACGCTGAGTGACCTACATGTGCAGGGAAGGACATAACGTCCCATTCAGGACGGTGTGTTTACAGAGTTAAACGTGGGCTCCACATGTCAGCGTGTGTGCATCAGTGAGGAAGTCAAAATCACGAGTACGATTTTGCAGCTTCCTGCCTCTCCTGAAAGTCGTGAGTCCAATAAAAGTCGAGTGAATGACTGATGCATATTTGATTTAAAACCATGCAATAAATTGCCCTAAATCTGAATTTTGAAAATTGGGATGTTTTGGCGTTTCACGTGTCTTAAAAGAATGAGGCTCGGGTCACATATCAAAGTTTCATCTCAAGTAACCCTGAGAATCGGTTCACTGTGTTGTCAGCTTGAGGTGACTTTGACATTCTTGCTGGTTTGAAATGTGTTCAAACTAATAAAAATGAATTCTGAACTCTTACTTTCTGAATGCAAAGTAGATTATTTTATCCAGCAGTCTATCAGGTCAATCGCAAGACTGATGACCTTTCACCTGGAACCAACAGTATCAGTATTATTTCAATTACCTACTAATAATTTGATAAGTCCGCTGTAAACATGACAAAGTTTCTATCTCTATATAACACACCCTTATCTTCAGGATGTTGTACCCTGTAGTTGACCGAGATTTCTGATTATTACGAGATTACGACTGCAGACCAGAGTCGTGAACTGAGCTCAACCTTTCAACGCTCCAATCCTGAGAAAGAGCAGGTTTTGCCGGTGTTCCGGAAAACGGAGACGCCAAACTTCGATAAAGCAAGCAAAGATTAAATAAGATTTGTGGCACAAATTAAGCTAACAAACTTTTGAACTCGGGAAAACAGAGCCAGCATGGAGACAACAATTCAGCTAGCGCGAGCGACTTGGCCCTGGAGAGTGAAAACGAATCTGTTGGTGCTAGTTTACGCTTTTAGCTGCAATAAGTTAAAATTTTTGAACGTTGTTGTGGAAATGCAAAAGCATTGGTTCGCTTTACAGAGAGTAACACAAATGGGGGAAGACGGGAACGTCCTCTGGACCTAGCGTCTCTGAGATGCCGGTTGCAGCTGGAGAGAGCGTATAGTATGAACGAAACGAAAGATCCACCAAGAACTTTGATTATGAAGTTTCAGACCTACAATCACAAGATTGTTATGAGAACAGCTCAAGAGAAAAAAAGACATTCTCTACAAGAATCAGTGCTTACAACAACCTCGCATGTGAAGTACATAAACAATAAGTGATCTATGATTTTAATGAATTCTAATTTCGCTATTTTACAAGAAACACAAACTAGGGACAAAGATAAACTATTGCAAAGGTGGCAGGAGACAATTTATATGGCATCATTAACAACACAAACTAGGGAACTGAGGACTTTAATTCTCGAATCAATACAGTTTCAGCTTTCAAACAGAAACGTCAAGTACTAGCAAGACAACAGCGCCCATATATTGTCACATGTCCAAGAAGAGACAAACACTCTTGGGTCAATAAATCAATATCCTGGCCATGTTTATAAAGCTGGGGCAAGAACAGTAGTTAAACTGTAACTACTGCTTGGCTCAGCAGTTCATTAAAAAACGATTTGTTTTGAAAGAAGTTTTATCTCAATCCCTGTGAAACTCAGGAATGTCAACAGTGCGAGTTTTTCGAACAAGAAGCACGTTGTCCAGGTTTTCCAACCACCAAATTCCTGGCAGAATTTTAAAGCAGGAGTACAACAGGATTATTTCAGTTTGTTGTGTTATGTCATTAAAAAACCCAAGCAAGTCTATTACCTGTTAACAGTATACAATTAGTTGATGGATAGAACATGGTTGTGGATTCATATTTTACACACAAGTTAAAATGTTCAATTATGAGGCTGGAAAATGAATTAGCAGTCATAATTCTGTGAGGGAAAGTCAGACATTTGCTGTCACTATTGGCCTCAGATATAATGTAGAGCCTGTATTGTTAATTGTAGTTAGTTATGATATATAATTCTGAACTCCGACTTTCCCAGATCCAAGTTCCTGCTTTTAGAGATATTGATCTTGATCATCAGACTTGATCATATTTACCATAAAACTAGTGATGCCTACATTCCTCCTAAGTGTCACTAAAGAAAGGAACTCCAAGTACCAGCAGTGGTGCCAGTACCTCTGGTTGAGAAACATGGTTCTTCAATTTTTGCACCCTTGCAGAATTGTACTTAACAATACTATAAAAGAAATGGTTCTTTGTCAGAGTGCACTATTGTGAAGTAAAAGGCAATATATTTAATTGGCTGACGCCCTCGGAGAATAGGCGCTACCCAGCCCAATCCGACCTTTAGCTCATGACTGAATAAAAAGAAACAGACTGGGCATAAACGTCGTCCGTGGGAGAAAAAAAAAAAGAACACAAAGGCCCTTCTCACATTTGCCAAGAACATCTTGATCATCCCCAAGGCTCTTGTAAACATCTTCTGCGGACTGGCAAAAATCTGCCCTAAAATTCACGCAACATTTCATAAAAACAGCATCATACCTGCAGTCAAACATGGTGGTGGTGGTGTGATGCTCTGGGGCTGATTTGCTACTTTAGGACCCGACCAACTTCAAATAATTCACGGAAGCCTAAATTTTGCCGATGGAAAACGTCGAACCATCGGTTCATGACCCTTAAACTCACGTGGGTTGTGAAGAAGGATCACGATTCGAAGCACACTGCCAAGTTCACCTCTGACTGGTTCAGGAAAAACAAAGAGAAGATTTTGGATAAACCTACTAAAAAGGTGCAGGCACAAACAAAAAATCATGCTCTGCAAATTGTTTTCGCAAATGTTTTTTTTTTTCTGAATTTATGCTTGGTTCTGTATTTGCGTCGAGGTGATTTGGCAAATTTAATTGAGGGATGCTTTTGTCTTTTGTCGTCTTTCCTAGCGTGAAATCAAAACAGAAGAAAGCAGACCTACTTACAGACTGTTTCCCCGTGTTTTAGTGGAATTAGGGCCTCTTCATACGTTTGCTGCCGAAAGCTGCCACTTCCCACACACTTTCACTCATGAAGAAGCCCTTTTATCTGGTTTGTAGTCAGAGACTCATGTTGTTTAACCACACAAGACATGCAAAGGGGACAACTTTTTGGCTCTGAGCACATCAAACAAGGGCAAAACCTGCACCCACGCCTGCAATGGTGAACCACTTTTCTGTGTATATATAAGCGCGTGAGGCAGCGGAGGAAACGACCAGCTCTAACAGAAAACAACAAGTAAATGTCTGGCTAAACCACAAGACAAATGTCACTTCCAGTCCAACATGAGAGCAATGAAAACACACACACACACACACATATATATATATATATATGTTTGTGTGTATACATATATATATATACATATATATATATATGTGTGTGTATGCGCGTGTGTGTGCGTGTGTGTGTATAGATAGATAAGCTGATGTGTAATACTTTAATATACAGATGCAAAGTCTGTAAAACTGAAACAAAACTGAAATTGCGTGACAGCGTTGTCAGGAAGACAAATCAGCAGTCACCCCCAGCCACTTATCTCTTCTATGGACATTAAGCATCTGTTTGTGATAAATACACACACACACACACACTCGCAAATGCACAGTGAACCAACACTTGCGTGCCACCTGGGTCAGATCCAGAAGTACACAGCCCCTTATATGACGGATGATGATGCATTTAGCTTTTGATAAGCGTTAATGAGGTTGTATTTGTTGATTATTAACCACCTCCGGGATCGTCAAGTAAAGCAAACGTCGGCTGGAGTTAGTTTTATGTGCACTGGCACAAAGGAAAGCTCAATTCATGTTGATTTTCAGCTCAGAGTCCAGCTATGAATGAGAGCAAATATTTGCCTTTGATACAGTTGATGTTGGTTTCATATGTTGCATGTAGAACAACATATAGTCACATATTTTGACTGTACAACAATCCCAGTCCTGACATTGAAGGAGCAGCGGATTGAACTTTACAAATGTACTCAATTTGACCAAAGACAGGCTTTAGTCCACTTTTCCTCTTAACAAGATTTACCAGGTCATATACGACTGAACTGTATATGACCCTGGATAAGAGTAGAAATGACTTTGTATCTTAACGTATTGCAAATCTCAACTTTTTAAAAATTGAAATGATTTTCCTCTGCAGTATCTTTTTTTTTTTTTTTGCTACATATTTTTCGATTTAGTCTTTTTAAAAACCGAATGTCTACCAACCTTCTAACTAGTATCCCAATATAGTCAAGAATTGCAAGAAAATACCTTCTCACCTAACTTGTGCATCTACAGTTAAAGCAAAAATAAGTGTAATAAACATGCAGACCCAAGTTTATTACTGTACACTATTAAGGGAGTGTACACTAAGCAGCATGGTAAAAGACGTAAAAACAAACTTTAGATGCTATCTACATCGATATACCAACATCCTGTTGCTTGGAGAAAAGTTTTAAATGTGCCAAGTTTGCGAAACTCAACCAAGACATCAACTGGAGCCAAATAAGCCTGGATTGAGATTGTTGACATCTCTCATAGCGGGTTTGGTGTGTAACAATATAACATGGATATATGGAAAAGCTTCTCACTCCCACTTTTCGGTGTCGTGGCGGATCTGTGATGCTTTGTTTCTCCAGACACCCTGACCCCAGTCACTGTGGCACCATCGGTCAGCCGTGACAGAACATTTTGTATAAAAATCAGGTTTCAAAGAAACAGAAACTGGGTCAATCAGTCCCTTGGTGGGGTACTGACTGAACGCGTGAAGAGGACACTGAACGTGTCTGCACTGAGACCTACCTGGACAAAGATGACAGTTTACCTGTTCGCACTAATGTGGTTTCCCCTCATTTAAATTATATTAGCTCTTATCATGCTCAATAAAACGGACTCCTTTTATCTTTGGACTCAGTTCGCAGATGGGAGACAGTCTTTTGTTTCTTGGCTGCAGAAAGATATATCTATGGCTGATGCTATGAACTTTATTTTTTTAAATAACGGAATTTCAATATAGTTACTGTTTGGGATGGATGATGCTATGAGAAGCTGATTATTCCTTCATTTTGTGCCACTAGTCTAAGAATCGGATTTAACTCAGACTTTTAGGTACGAGATCTAACAGCAGCATCGGACTGAATTCCTGTTTCCACATGACCAATAAAAATGGCTTGGAGGGCAGCAAGATTTCCACTTGCTGCCCTCTGCCCTTGCAGGAGTAAGTTTTAAGAGAGAGAAGAGCAATGCAACATTTTTAGAATACCTCTCGTTTCTATATACATCCAACATTTTCCGTACTCTTTAGAATGGTCTTCATCAGTAGTACTCCAGACTTCCTGAAAGTCTTAAAGTATTTTGCTGGACTTCTGCAACTTTTTCACTCATTTTTGGTCCAGTCCATGGACGAGCAGTTGTTCATCACCTGGAATTCAACCAGTGGTGTAATTTTTGCTCTGTCTCTTTCTTTATCTTTTATCACATGACCTTAAATGAGTCAAATGAGGCCTAGATGTTGTTTTGGGCTCCTTTGTGACCTCCTCGATGAGACGTTGGTGCACTTTTTCAGTACTCTTTGGTCTACCAGTCACTCCTGAGAAGATTCACCATCATTGGTCCATATTTTCTTTGTGAATAACGTCTTTTGCTTTGCAAGCTTTTCCAGAATGATAGGCCATATCTTCACATAAGAGCACGTTGTGTTGCTTTTTGAGATCTATTGGCCTACCTCATGTTAGAGTGATTCTTGAAGTGATATCTTGATTGTACAGGTACAGGTGAGGAAAGAAATTAGGCCTTGAACCTCAAGAAAGACCTATCAATAAACACCACTTCAAATATAAGAAATTTTGTCTCTACAGGAAGTTGCCCTCATTAGAAGTAAGGCCAACAACTTCAAGACTGTCGCGGGACAATCAAGTTCTCTTCGCTTCCACGTAACGTTTATCAGCATTCACAAAGGGAGGCCACAGTAGTTGGTGAATATGAGTGTTTTTACCACAACTTCCACTCTTCCTGGTAACCACACAGAATACAGAGTACATTACTGATGCAGTAATTTTATGCCAGAGAGATTGGAAGACAAACAGTCGGGCCACAGCATAAACGGAACCAGAGAATGAGCTGTGGCTGTTGTTCATTTCCCAACCTGTATGTCACCCAGGCCATTTTTGCAACCCAACTGCATTCAGCGTTTCCTCTATGGCTCCGAGAGGCCCATAAAACGGGCCATAATTGTTATGTAGATGAGCGATGAGGTTATGTCCTTGCGTGTATAAATATATCTTTATACGAGGGTATGGAAGGTAATGAGCAGTCATTATAATAAAGGTTGTTTTATACAGCACAATGAGTCACATGCCCAGGGCTCCGACGCTGACGCATAAATACACACAAACACACCGAGTGCTGGTTGTTTGGTTTTTGTGCAGATAGTTGAACCAAAGCAGCTCACTGGTCTGCTTGGGAACAAGAGATAAATAAAGAGGCAAAAACAGAGACAGAGGGGGACGAGGCTGAAAGAAGTGGCGCAATCCTACCACCCGGCTGCAGGAATGTCTTGGCTTTTGCAGACATCCTCTACCTTCGGTGCAGGAAGAGAGGGAGGACTGGTGTGTTTGGCAGAAGCACCATGTAACGCAAACAAAGGCTGCAGTAGTTTGTGAATACGAGAGGGGGAAACCGCTGCAACGAAAACAGCAATTATGTTTTGACATTATCGGTGTCGGTTTTATTTTCTTGCGCCAAGCTGCTGGAATCGCACATTTAAGCCCTCTGGTTGGCCTGCTGTGATCTTCATTCTCGCTGAACTTTTAGCCACTTTAGCTGTGAAGAGGAAACAAAAGTTTATAGCAAGGGTTTATTATCCAGACACTGTTATCATTGTGATTGATTAGTTCACTGAAATTATCTGGTTCTGTAATCTGTTTTCCTCTAATTTCAACAAATGCAAAATTCTGCACATCAAAATTCTCAGCTCTACAGGTGATAATAAGCCGCAAGACTGTGGCGGTGATGCAGCATTTTAGCTACTGTGTAAATGCCGTCAGCATTAAATAAGGAGAGGTTGAGCATTTCATCAACACTGGAATAATAAAAAAACACATCAAATTTAAAATAGAGACATTTTCTCTTAACTGTACAACTCAAACGTCCTAAGAGAGACAAAGGTAGTGCTGAGAGGAGAGACATGTATGAAGCGGCTTTATTTTTAAATAGGTTGAGTGTATTTAATCTCCTGTTAAAACCTGCTGGTTGCAAATCCACAAAATAAAAATAAAATATAACATTACATAACAGAAAACTAAACTTGAAACTTTGACTTTGGGGGCCAAAAAAATCCGACCAACAGATGTCAGGTTGCTATGTCTATGTCTTGCTGAAAAGGTGAACTAGCAGATTGACCATGAGACAACTTCAGCAGATAACGATGAGGCTTAACAAAGCATAGCAAGTAGGCTCCATCTTATCATTTTGAGTTTTCAGTGCCTTTCCTTGGAATAGGCAGTACGTGAAAAATGACTTGTCATTTTGGAAATCTGCCAAAGTGATGGGATAAGACAATGTCTAGAGTAAGCATCCCCACGGAGGCAGAGAGGTGTGATACATGGAAGACATATTCTCAGCTCCTTTCTTTAAAAAATTGAGACCACCACCACCTTAAGTGCACCACTCCACAGGTGTTGTCCCAATCCTCCTTGCGTCACTGAAGAGACATGTCAACCCATTGACGTTTCTCGTCCACCGCTGGCACCAGGAAATCTTTTAACTACCCCAGAGCCTTCAGACTTGGTAACGGACTCTTTCCCTCTCTCTCCTACTCTGTCTCGTCAACGTACTTGGTAATTGATTGAGTCCTCACTGAGCTGTCAAACAGTCTTCCAGGACTTCCTTGAGGCCAACCAAAGGTCCTTTCCCAAGACATTCCTCAATTACTCCCAAAGTTTTTGCTTCTTCATCCACAAAAACTGAAGTCCTTCTGGCTACCTACTACATGGAGTCCCTTAATACAACTAAGTCTCTCTTTCTACAGCTTCGTGGCTTCCATCATTGCTGGTGTCAACCAACAGGTCCTCTGACAGGCACTAAAGCCCTCCTGAAACCTGTATCTGCAACTGAGGTCTTGAACTAGACCCATCCAGACCATGTGCCCAGCCTCCATCATAATTCAAATTCAACTTATAGTAAGTCAAGGTTCTTAAAGGAGTTGTTGTTGATGTTGATTTCTATGGCCTGGCAGCCTATCGTGTTGTAGTTTGTCTTACATCTAATCTGAAGAACCCTCTGTTGTTGTATAACAGCCTACATTTTCTCGATTATATGAATAAGTTTTCTTTGTACCATAATCTCCAGAGGGTTTTTTTTTTCTTACCTTTGTCTGGCCAAGCTAAGAGTGACCCGTTGAGTCACTCTTAGTGTGACCGTTTTTCTGATCCCATTTTACTATGAGATTATCTCATCTGTTCACAAAGAATTTGAAATTGTCTTTAACAGGTCTTTCAAAATAACCGATATCAAAAGTCCGCCCCAAAACTGATTTGTTTACATCTCATTTTGGATCATTTTAAGTATATTTTGAACTAACATACTTCTAAATGCTCCCTAAAGGCCCTTATAGGCAAACCCTATGTGTTTACACATGACACTGAAGCGCATTACATCCACAACGACCACTTTATGAGCCCAGTGGAATTCAGATAAGACTTTTCAACGATGGAGAGAAATGCAAGTTTGAGCCCCAAAGTACTGGAACAGAAGACAGATTACAGTCATGTCTACAGCAGGTCACACATTTCTACCATGTGAAAACGCCTTTATTTAATCTTGACTAATATTAAAGACGACGTGTTTCTGAGACGTAAGACATAACCCTCTAAATACTGTAAAGTAACACATGATCAGTCTGCTGGAACATTTCTCATATTCATCATATTATTACAGCTGAAGGAGCTTACTCTCTCATCTAAGCCACTCTGTAAAAAGAAGGAATGGTTTTATCACCCTGCTCTTTAATGTCCACAGTTGTTAAGGAACGCATCCACTTCTGGCCAGATTGTTGGTCAACTTCAAAGGCGGCAGACCAGCCGGAGGTCAGTGGTCAAACTGTTTGTCTTCCTCACAGCATGAGTGCAGTCAGTGGTCCGTGGAGAAGGTAGATGGAATGGGAGATTAGTTGGGATTTTATCTGGGGAGTGCATGCTTTGTTCTTGGGCTCGCGTTCAAAATATTGTTTATGCCATCGGTGATGGCATCGGTGATGTAAATCTTCGATAAAGGATCAGAGAGAGACACAAGCTCACTAATAAGAAAGTATTAGACTTCTTGTTCAGTTCAGACGAGACTACATATTGAGTTTGTGCTGTGGTTCTGATCAGTACTTTGTAGAAACACTTTTCACGGAGTTCGTTTCACCTTTGCAGATCTAGAGATAGAAGTTTCTACAAACTCTAGGAAAAATAGCCTAATCAGAATGGATGAGTCCCACCGTTCACAAGTCAAGAGCGGTTCTGAATATTGCTTTTCTACTCTTGTTAAAGAGTTTGATTCAGACATTGGCTTGGTTGTTCTGACGTGTACACACCGTTACACTTTAGAGTTTGATCCCCGAGACAGCTGACCTCTATCCGAGTGTCAAGACTTCTGCAGATTCCAACAGAGTTTGTTTTTTTTCCCAACAGGTTTTCTTATTTAGCTCCATCCATATAAACTCTGAACAGATTTCTCACCTGTAAGTGTGAGAAAGCTGTAAAATTGATGTGTAATTCAGTACATTTATGTCTGTGCTTTTAAAACAGTTTACATTTTCAGTCAATTGTATCGGATCAGAACTGGCGATAAGGAAGAAAGTGGATCGTGGATCCCTAGTTACATCCATAAGGCGACCATTTCACCATGAGGATGTTGTGTTCAAGTTGGTTTGTGGTATTTAATTTTGGTCTCATCTGATGAAAGAACCTTCTTCTGCATGGTTGCTGTACCTAAATTATAATTGTACTGGAAACCAGTTGTGGGCTTCTCCTGTTCCTCCAGGGTTCTAATGTACTTTCAGCAAACCATCTAAAGGGCAATTGCTAGTTTTTATTTAGAGGACTTTAAACAGATGTCACACTTTTCATGTCAACAGTTTTGAACACCATGCATCCTTCTATTTCCATTTCTACTTTAAATAGATCTGTCACATAAGCCCCCACAAAATACGTTGACGTTTGTGGCTCTTATGTGAAAGGGCAAACCGGATCATCATATTGTTTGACAACATGTTGCTGACAAAATTGTCTGTTTTTTCAGATTGGAAACTCTTGTTTTCATAACTAACATTTCAACCGCAAGGCCAACACCCTTAAATTTTTGGAGGTGAACATTTATCTCCTCCAACCACCAAGCCATAAGTCTTCCTATTGTGGGAATTCGCAACGGAGCACTGGGGCCCAAACTCCTTGTCAAAACAGGACATACTAATGCAGCCATTAAATTGAAAGGAATGCGGGGAGCACGTCTCATAATTTTCTCTCCGTGTCCCGCTCTGCCCCAAGTGCCTTGCATTTGCTTCAAAATAAAAGACAGACTCCAGATCGCGTGCTCGGGGGTTTTGCCTGCGCTGAACCCAAAGGGCAAAGCTGTGTGTGTAAGTGACGGAATATTAGGTGATTATGAAGGCATATGGAGAGGACAGGGAACATATTTCACAAGCGCCACAGATCAAAGGGTGGCAACATGGTCGTCTCTTCGACCCTCCACTTTTTTCTCCGTACCTCTCCTTTCCTCTCTGTTCTTCTGGAGGGGCTCATAAAGTCCACTAATCTAATTATAGCCTGCTTAAAGAGACTAAGTGGAGCCTCGTGTAGAGCGAGGGATAACTGGGGTTTGAAAAATCACTCAGACCTTTCAACCCTCTTACCAAATCCTCCTCTGTGGAGCGCGGAGCTCACTTCTCCGAGGACGGGGCATTATCACCAAGAATCACAACAAAACTCATTCAGTGTAATCATGCTGGCATAAAATAAGATAAGAGGAAAGATAAGGTGCAGAGAAAGGCTAAATTGGATTTTTAATGCATTTAGTAGAAAAGTGCTGGATTTTGCTCATTTAAATACATTTTAATCAGACAGGAATAAGCCTCTATGAATACAACTTTATTTGCTTTGAGGGTTTCACTTGTTGCTAAGCCTACAACTAAATTGCAGATATTTTTTTTTTTTATTGTGTTTGAGAAATTTTTGACTCAGTCAGGATGTTTTAATGTCACCACATTGGAGAGTTTTCTGGCATCAATAGCACATGTAAGGTCATGCCTAGTCACTTCAAAATTTGGCAATTTTGAAGTGACTAGGCCACTTCAAAATCTTCATGTGATATTAGTTGTTTTGGGGTTTTATTTTGAGCTGTCCAGAGTTGGGTTTGTTGTTATGCTTTGGATCATTGTTCAGCTGCATAAGCTTGAGCTTGAACTTGAGGTTGTGAAATGACAACCAAATTCTCCTTGCATAAAGGAGAATTTATGGTTCCATGTGTCACGGCATGTCGCCCAGGTGCCTAAACCGCAAAACAGCTCCAGAACATCACATGACCACCACCGTGTTTGGCTGCTGGGAGCACATGTCTGCGGTGTGATGAATGAAATTGTCCTTGGCTTTCAGGAAACCTGGTTCTCAACTTTTACTCAGTTTATCTTTGCTTTGAAATTTTGTTTGATGACTTGAAAAATTAAAAAAAGAAAAAGAAAAAAAGGTGAAAACAGAAGAAATCTGTAAGCACCGAGAATAAGAAGTAAGTAAAGCTCAAGCATGAAATTGGAAGGACTGAAATAAAACAGAGAGGTCTTTGAACTGTGTCAAAAGTCAGCCTGGTTAAGCGCACTGCAAGATGTTGTTGCCGATAACATTAGTCACGCTGTCATCTTGACGCAGCAGGTTTGCCGCGGCGGCCGTTTCTGTTTAGGTTGTGGTCTAATGGTACGTGATTTTACTACTGAAGGGTGTGGCTGTGCTCAAGCAAACACACTCACTGCATGCCCAGAGCACAAACACAAAGCTTGCAGTCTTTCAAGAGCCACTTATGAGCATTTGTTGCTTACGCCTTTGCGTTTTCTTTTTACTGCATTTTGGGCATCAGCAGCAGCTGAGAGTGATTAAATCCAAATTGTTCACCAGATGAAAATAATCTGAAATAGTTTTTCATGAAGTTTTTAATTCAGATTTTTTTCTTCTAAGCATATTGGATTGGAAAAAGATAATTTGTTAGCTGATTCAATTTTTACTATATGGGCCGTTCCTTGTTGTAAGTGTTGGGTTGATGATCATTTTTAAACTAATATTTGCAAAGTTTACATATATTAATCTAGGTGCCATTTGTTCAACAGTACTGACACAAACAACAGCTAAAGATCTTGTTCATACGAAAGCATTAACAATGAAAATGGGGAGGTTTCCATGGCTACAAGCTCAAACAACTCTTGCCTCCCTCTAGTGGTGGCTAAAAGGTGTAAAAACTTAACATGGTAGCGTTTGCGCTTAAAATGAGCAATCAGAATGAACAAGATAAGTTACACAAGAAAATGTTAGCTTTGGTTTTGTTATAAAGGAGAACACAAAACGGCTAATTTATACGCTAGTTGATTTATACAGTGGTTAATTTATACACCAGCTGTGGCTAGCCTAGCTAGCACAGCTGGAAGTTGGAAACATATCCACTGCTTTAAAAATAAGCTAAAATTCAATCATTTATCAGCTTTTTTCACACTTTTGATACATTATGTATGCTAGCTTAATAGTGTAGCTTAGCTAGCCACAGCAAAAAGTTATAAATGTATCCACTGCTTTAAAAATAAGATAAAATTCAATCATTTATCAACTTTATTCACATTTTCAATACATTATGTATACTAGCTTTAGCGTACATAAAGCTAGCATACATAGCTAGCTTTATGTATGCTATAGTGCTTAGCTATGGCTAGCTAAGCACTATAGCTTAGCTAGCCATAGCAAAAAGTTATAAATGTATCCACTGCTTTAAAAATAAGATAAAATTCAATCATTTATCAACTTTTAATAGGTTATGTGTGCAACTTTTAATCAAAGTCACTGAATAAAACCACTTTCTGTATGATCATTCTTCCAAGTAAATGAGAATATTTTGCAGAGCAAGTATGAAAAATAACTTGTCAGAACATCAACTTAATTTGATTAGTTACTTTTTAAAAATGATTATTAAACCTTTATTTAACAAGGTAAATAGAGATCTCTTTCACAAGGTTGACCTGGGCAAGAAAGGCAACAGCACATGTCACAAAAACAAGACAAGTGGACCGAAAAAAGCAAAAATAGACAATAGAAATGCAAAGAATTTGACAAAGTGAAGTATTTGTGACAATAATTTAATAAAACAGTGGCAGTCTTGGCAGCAGATTTGAAACACAGCCACTGTTGACAGGATATCCATTGTTTTTGAAGTTTTTTTTTTGTTATATAGATGTACTTATGAACAAACCTATCTATCGGTGTTCCTGCCATAGTCATCTGTCAGCTTGCGTCTACCTGATGATTAGGAGATGATAGGAAATCATCCGGTTTGGACCCACAAGCACACCCTAACAGGTGGGGAGTTAGGGTGTTACTCACAAGCACACCCTAACAGGTGTGCTTGTGAGTAAAATGGGTTTGTACACCGTGGGGTGAAGTGCAGCGTGTGAGGCTGTTGCGTGACTCACAGTAGCCTTAAACTCCTTGCATATCCTGTTTTTGTCAGGTTGCATACCAGAGGGAAGAACATTTACAGTAATCCACATAAATCAAGTTGTGCCGGTTGTGAGTAACTCTGCAACCTGTGGCACTTTGCTCAGTCTTACTCCATCACTTACAGTTCACCTTGGTCAGTGAAGTACTTTATCCCCTCATTTTTTTTGGTTAGTAGTAAAATTTCATCCTGAAAACAAAAGATAAAGCTTTTTTTAATTTATTTTATTGTGCCCTCAGTGTGGTGATAAAAATACATATTCCCTCTCTGACAAAAAAAAAAAGTTACTGGGACTATTTTTAAGTTCATCATCCTTTACAAAAACAGTTCTATCTGAAGGAAAGTATTAACAAAACAAGACGCCCATGATACCGCCACCACTGTGTTCCAATATGGGTATGTTGTACTTTTACTTTTTTCTGTGCTACACATACCACGTTTGGGATTGTGACTTAGAAGCTTAAACCTGGTTTCATAAGACTGCACCACATTCTCCCATAAGGTTTTAGCCGGGTCTGCGTGTTTTCTCTGGAAGAAATGAATTCAAAGTCCAAACACATGGAGAATACAGGAGATTGCTGCTACATGTGGGACACAGGCGGTACTTGTCGGAAATCCCTGCAGCCCTTCAGTGTTGTTTTCATCCTCTTGAAGGCCACCCATATAGTCTTTCCATCCATTTTGGAGAAATGTCCCGCTTTTGCAAATTTCTCTCTTGTCCAAATTCTGTAGTAAGTATGAAAAATAACCTGTCGGAACATCAACTTATTGCCATCGGTCTTCAGTGTGTTGTCGTTCTGTTCATTTGCAACCTCTCTCCGAACTACTGCTGAAGCTAAAGGACGCTATTGCACAACCCTTCTCATTGTTTAAAGGAACATTCTGTGATTGTGGAGCTTTGAAAACATCCATCACGTATGCTGTGCCGCTCCACACCCAAAAACCAACTTCTGTTGTCATCCAGCACAATTTTATCGTTTTAATTGGCCTTCTTGATATGTTATTTCCACAAGAACGAGTCTTGGTTGTCTTTTCAAGGCCAGAAGTTTACAATATGTTGTTTATTTGCTTAACACACTGTTTTGTATGTCTCAATGTGGCCTGTCAAATTTATTTCCTACGTAACTACACCACCGGCCAGTTTCCTTTCACATACGTACCTGCAGCTTTAAAGCAGAAACAGTGAGTACATGTTGAACCAGTTGCTTCATCAGCCACAGCTTTTCTGTTTATTCATTCCTCAATATCTTTGTCACAAACCACATTCTTCGTATCAATTGCCTGAAGGAAACAGGGTCTGGACTGACCTTGCCTGCATGTGCAGGCTTTTCAAACCTAAAGATGTTTGAGACAGAGACACACAGGAGGAACAACCACCTCATATTTAAGTTGTCCAGGTCCTGAAGTAGCAAAGCATCCCCAGACCTCCACACTGCCACCACCGTGTTTGTTGGTATGTTGTTCTTAAACTCTGTGTTCATTTCGTGTCACATTTGGGCCTTACTGAATGATTATCTCGTTACGTTGTTGGTCTGTATTAATCGTTTTTTTGACTTCAGCCACAAATCCCCATTTGGAATATTTCTGAACTTTGACTGGGCCAATATAACTCAAAAATATGCTTCAGACTAAAGCACATGTGTCAAACAAAAGGCCTGTGGACCAAATCTGGCCTGTCATAGTTTTTTACGTGGTGTTCTAGGTTCTAGACTAAACACTAAGTGTGCTGGAATATTATGTTATCAATCAAATAAATGCCATTTTTATCTGTCTACTGCCAAATTATATCAATCGGTCCCTCCAGTTTCTTGAGAATTATTGTGGAAATTCACGCAAAATCAACAAATCCCTGCTCTTTTTTGCACTTATACATAATTGGGAGTTTATAGCTGATTTTTCTCAAAACTTGTCAAAAACTCTCTCACTTGTACTAAAGAGCTGCGTCAGTCTTAATTGATGTCAGATTATCGCCCATCATCTATACAGTGAGAAATAAAAAGTCAGAAATAAATACTTCCAAATTAGTACCAAAAACACTTTTATTTTTATTGGAAAAATCACAAAAAATCCTGGAGGGACTGAAAAGATGTTCAGTAATATCATTCAATTTTAAGTCTATTGATATTTTAACAGTTTGTGAATAAGTTTCATCAGTACGTTCCGGCACAAAAGGCCCTTTAAGAGCATTCATGATCTATATTTGGCCCAAAACAAAAATGACTTTGACACCCCTGATCTAAAGTTCTGTTGTAGCTCATGCTGTGTTTTTAGGGTTTGACTTTCTAGAAGGTGAAGTTCTTTTCAAGTCTCAAGTCGTCTTCAACTTCCAACCGTTTTTTCACTCTTCTTTGAGCTCCATTAATCTGTCCGTCATCAACTCTGACCAGCTGAATAAAAGCAAGGTGAACTTATCTGTTGAGTTCACAGCTAATTACGCTTGTGCAGACTAATTCATAGCTGAATTGTCTTTTACCATCTAGGTGACTTCTGAAGTTACTGGATTTTGTGTAACTGCATCAGATTAAAGGGGCCTGGATGTGTTATATTCCTTCCACTTTGTGTTGGTCGAATCCCAATAAAAACATATTGAAGTTTGTGGCGTAGCCTGACCAAACGTGGAAACGTTCGCGATAATTTCGGAAGGCACAGTAGTCTGAGTCGGGATGAACGCAGTTTCAGAAATAAATGGAGCACAGACGCAAGGGAAGAGTTTTTCTGCCAGTACACAAACAGACGTAGTAAAGGGCGTCAGCTTGACTCTTCCTGGGTTCGTGATAAAGAGTTCCCCCTCCCCCATAGGCACGATGTGCATGAGAGCAGACCACTGCGATAAACCAACCTTGATAAGATTACTCCCCGACACTCTTCCTATCTGTCCTCCTTCTCTCCTCTGCACTTTACTGTGTGTCTGCCTCCCTCTCTCCCACTCCCCATTATTGCCCCCCGGCCACTGTAACTCCCCCCTCTCACCATCACACACACACACACACACACAGCCTTCATTCCTGAACATCCCCTGCACTCCTTACCTGCCACGAAGGGCATCCTCGTTCATCATACTTCAATTTATCTATTTCCTATCTTTCAGTTCCAACTTACCCGCCACACCCCCTCTAACCCCCCCCACTCCCAGTCTTGTTCACGGAGGGTTAAAACGTCACCATGAACCCCCCGACCCCGCGTGGGGAACAGACAAAACAAAGATTTCTTGTGTAAAATTACAGTTTGTTGGTGTATGTTAACAAACTGTGGCCAAAGTAATGACAGGAGAAGATTAGGCACTCATTTTAAAAGATATATAGACGCTGAGAAAAATTTCACAGATGCTTCCCATAATTCTCGCGTCAAGACGCAAAAAGAAAGAAGTCATTTGGGCAACTGTTAGCAGATATTGAACGTGCTTCCCCCTGAGATTAAACGTGGATGCGCACTTATCTCTTAGTTCGAAGTGAGGGAAGTTATGAAAGTTGAATTCACCTTAACCTTTGGTGTTTAGCAATGGCCAAACATTGCTAAACACCAATTCAGATGGTGATCACATTTGAATTGTGGTCAATGCAACCACAATTCAAGAGCACACTCAGTTATGGAACGATCCTAAACACTACAATGGTTTATGTGGTTAACATCACTATTGACAGCATGTTGTAGACTACTTCTGTTTTTTGTGCTTTTTATTGTCAAGTGGAAATGTTTCAGATCATCAAATCTTCATTTCAGACAAAGACAATCTAAGTAAATACAAATAAACAGATTTCTAATTCTTATTTTATTTTTAAGGCTAAAAAAGGCAACCTTTTAATCATTAATTAAGTGTGATTAACAACCATTTTAGAGTCAAGGTGACTAGCTGAATTTGTAAAATTAAGGAGCCATTTAAATAAAACCTACATGTTAACTTGAAGTAGGCTATCAATCTCAGAATTTCAAAAACAGGTGAGAAACAAAGTTATTGATAGATCACAAAGCCATTTTTTAAGGATTTTGGGCTTCATCAAACACAAGGGAGAAGGCAAGATGATGTATAGTAGATAGTACCATTCATATATAAGGAAGTCCAAAGCGCTTTAGAGGAACCATTATCCATAAATGAAGAAAAAATGAACAGTGGTGGCTTCTCCTAGAAGAGGCCAAACTACTAAAATTACTTGAAGAGTGAAATGACGGCCATAACAGCATCTAACAACCCGAGGAGTGAAGCTCTGCAGCTCCTCCAGAGCTACTATGGAGCATATTTGAGTAGTTATGACGTTGTGCTTTAGTCCCTTCATGTTGATATTCTTAACCAGGATGAAAAAAAATATCTTTTCTGTGTTTGCATTATAAATGTGCACAAAACTTTGTTGATGCTCCACTAATGTTAAAAAAAAGAAGAAAAAAACAATTTCTCAATTGGGGTGTTTATATTAAACTAAAAAATGCAATTAAGATCACGCGTGAATAAGTTTGCTCACACAATAAGTCATTAAAAAACATGCAGTGTCGCCCTCCTCCCACCACTTCCTGTCTTCTTCTTTGTCTTTTCTGCCAGTAGCAACATCAGATTGTTGATGCGAAGAAAGTCCGCTAAGCTAATTTGTTTCTGTAATCCCAATTTAAGCAATTTTATGGTCAATGAGAACGCAGCTAGTTTCTTAGGCTAGACAGCAGCAGACATGACGGCCTGAACGGTTTTCTGTGAGATGTTCAAAGCGTAAGCTATCGTTTCAGAACCTGGCCCGGCTTTAAACTTCTCCAGAACTTTTTGCCTGACCCATCTCCTGGTCTTCCTGAGGCTGTTTGTTCACTAATGTTTTCTAAAAAAAAAAAAAAAAAAGCTCAGAGTCCTTCGGAGAACAGCTGGATTTATACTGAGATTAAATTACACACAGATGGACTATTTACTAGATTTCATTTGGCTGAAGACAAACGCACGGCAGACTTTATTTCCAAAAGGTTTGAAGAACCACGTGTCGTTTTTCCTTCCCAATTACCCCCGAATTTGTGCTGGTCTCGCACATAAAATCTTGAAGACTTAACTGTAGAGAGACAGAAAGGGAGAAGGGACAACAACAATGGCTTCTCTATTTTTTTCATAGTCGATATAAACGTCGTTTGCACTGCACAGAGGTTTAGATGTGGCCAGAGGCCCGACTGAAGCCACGAAGGACAAAAACTGCGAGCAGCCGTACTGCGGAGAAACTCCTCGAGAGGCCGAGTTGATCTTTACTCAGCATGATTCTGACTTTATGAGGAGAAACCCGCAGGAGCCCATTCGTCCCTCAGACTTGACCTGATCACTCAGCTTCGCCAGAGCTTCTAAAATAAGCGCGACCTCCAGTGCAGTTTTAAGTGTCCCTGACTCGGGATCAAGTCGGCCGACAAATTTACCCTCCATTAATGAAGATAATAATACCCTTTCGGGGCTATTTTCATCCTGCGGCGGTTGCCATCAGATACATTTTTAGCCTGTTTAAATGATTTGTGCTTTTTTCCAGCTCCTAGTCTTTGAGGGGAAATAGATGCTGACAGAGAGGCCTCAGACCGCAGCATGGCGCTACGTCAGGCCTATTAAAACACCAGAAGTTCACTAAATATAGGGAGCACTCCTCAGGTCACATGCTGGGCCCCTTCCCCAGTCCCCTTCTTTCTTTTGTGGGAGTGTGTATGCGTGTGTGTGTGTATTATCCAGGGCTTTTTTTCTTACTTCGTGAGAGCTAAATACTGTCATACGGTGATGATGCTTGATTAACATTTAGAAGACAGACCATTCCTCATTTGATTCCCAACTATCTATTTTGTGGTCAACGTTAAGCCGTGTCTAGTCTTGAATCACTGGAATGCTATGTGTGTGTTTGAAAAGGGGGAGCAGCGAAACGTCTCCTTACAGCACGTCTGTTTAACTTGGGTACAGTTGGAAAACAATTTAAGTCGCAGAATCGACCAGTGAGAGATTATGTAGTAATAAGAAAATTTAATTTCACAAAGAAATCACAGAATGTGAATTTTCTTACACACGTCTACAGCACCATGCAAAAGTTGTTGCCCTCAGCTTATTTCTCTTGTTAATTTTCCTTAGTTTTTCAAAAACGTTGCATATCGTCAAACTAATTTTGACGACAGATAAAGAGAACCTAAGTTAATAAGTTGAGGGGAAAAAGCTATTCAAACCAACCTGGCCCCCATGTAAAACTATAACTGTTGAGAAACACAGTTGTCGATATTTAGGTTCCAGATCCATATAAAAGACCACAGTGGAAATTGTTTGTTTGTTCACTTTAGTGAAGCACACAAGTAACTCCAACTGTGAGTAGCTCAAAGAACGTAAAATGAAGATTTTGGAGTGGTCCAGTCAAAGTCCGATCCTAAATCTCACTTAGCTGCATGACATTAAGCACTTAATTTATTTTCGAAAGCCTTAAATCAAGCAATTCTGCAGGGACGAGTCGGTCACAATTCCTCCAAAGCGATGCGGCCGTTGAGGAAGGTGGACAGTTATTATTAATAAGCACTTAAAATAGAAATGGGCAGGTGTGGATGACATTTTCCATCGATAAGTGGAATCATGATTTGAGAACTGATTTTTAGGATTTCCTTCTTGCAATTAAGGTTGACGAAAAACAAAAGAAATCAAAAAATGTGTTAAATGTTAAAATATGTTTTCACGGCAGTAAAATGTACATGTGAATGTTTCCAAAGTAACTTTAAATGGCCGATGCCTGACGTGAAACATTTTTTTTGTTTCACGTGTCTTCAATAAAACCTGTAGCCGTTCTGAACTGGTATCACCTGCTCGTCTTCCTCTTAGCTGTAAGGAACATTCTTTTCTTCTGTTCTGATCACTTCTTGTTAAACTTGCCCATCCTTACTTACCATAGGTCCAAACAAATCTCCACATACTGCTGAAGTTTCCTTGTTATCAGTTATATGCCTCGATGCATGTGGAAACTATAACCAGTTGAACAAGTTATACGTCTTCTGGTGGTAAGGCAACAGAAAAACAGGCAATAAAGACGTTCTGTCACACTTCCCGTTGGAAGTGTGACAGAACGTACATGCAAACATAGATTTATGATTCATTTTCTGTGTTTGAAAGGTGTGGTGGCTGTTTTTCATACACCACACCCTCCACGGGTCACATAAAGACTCACTGTATTCACCGTCACGCAAGAGGCCAGCACCTGAACGGTACCAGTGACCAGGTCCAAACTGACCACAACAAATTACTGGACGCTGGTGCCTTGGGTCACCCAGAGACGTCGTGTCCTTATCAGGATCTCAAAGTAAAGACAGCCACGATAGCATCAGCTGTTCTCAGATAAAGCCTTCGTCAGCATTGGGCCTTGGCTTTTCATTATGCAGGTCTATCTTGTTGCGTCAGTCAGGGCGGTGAGAAGAAATGCAACTTAATTCAATCGGGTCAATGCCAACAAGGGATGCGTTTTTGAGCTTTGGTTCTAGTTTATTTTAATAAGGAACTTGAGCTTGAATGCTTGAACGATGATGTTATTCTCAAAAGGGTTGAACTGAGCACTTAGTGTCGTTTGGGCAGGATAATTTCACGCTAAAGTTGCTTTTTATAACACTTAGGTGTTTGAGATTAATCCAAGGCATCCAACTTTCACGCACACTGTCTCACCACCAACAGCCTCTTTGTCTGTCCAACCAGCAGCCGTAATTGACGAACCTGTCTCTGGTCTGATTCATCTAAATCAAAAACCATGATCGCCACAAGACAAAAATCAAACATTTATTTCAAATCTGACAGGTATTTTCTGCATAAAATCTGGTTTATTTATTTATTTTTTGTTGTACACGCAGCCAAAAAATAAAAATGCAAAGAAGCCAAATGTCATATATGTGCCTGATACGATCCAGACTGCTGAGTCCTTTATGGTTGCATATAAAAGTAAACAGGCATACTGTCATCACAGAGGCCATTATATTCTAAAAGGCAGCCAGTTAAAAATGTGCTGATAGTAGCAGGGCAGCAGCCGAGCGCGGAGCCGGTGCCAGGGCTCAGTGTGTTTGCGAGGGAAGAATGAACTCGCAGCCGAGGTCACAGGAAAGAACTGCACACGTGCAGATGTTTGTTGGATGGCACGACGCAACTCCCTCGTTTTACGTCCGTTTACTACATCTGTCTTCACGCAGATGGTTGAAACCGGTAACTCGCACCGCGTGCACTAGTCGAGAGTGACCTCATGACTGATCAGCAACAAATCAGCAAAGAAGAAGAAGAAGGGGGAGGGGGGGGAAGAATCTCCTGTTATGATTTTAAGGTCAGGGCAATAGTTAGTAATGGCATGCAAGAAGGATTTCATTCTGACACAAACAGGCTTATTTACGCAGGCATGTTTGGGATGTGGCGTGTCAACACGCTTATGTACTCAATCACTCATGAGGCTTTATGAAAGCCCGCACACAGACCCACACACACCTAGGGTGTGCTGCAGCCTCTCCCATCGCGCTTCGCAGCGTGTCGTGCCGCCGGGGTGGCCCGCGCTACGCAGGCAAGCGAGAAAGGAGAGATTTTGTGAAACGGTATGCTGACTTTAGCTTCCCACTGATGCATTTCCTGCGGTGCGAGGGCTCAAATTAGGTTTGGAAGGGTTGCAAGTGCAAGTTTCTCCCTCTGGTTTTCAGCACTCGGGTAACAAAACACATCAACATGGTGTAATTTGTGTTAACGCCGAGCTACAAAGCAAAAGCCGGAGAGGTTATAGGAGCGTGTTTCTGCCTGATTAAAGTCATGAGTGTTTGTCCTCGTACACTTTCATTTTAATCTTTTGTGGTTATTTGCAGGCATAAACATCACTTGTTTTGCTCCTACTCAGTCTCAGTCTACAGCCTTTTAACTCTTTGGTGGAGTCATGAGTCAGTTTGGGCGACAGTGGGAGGAGGTGCTGCACTTTATGACACCACATAATGTCAAAGATCATCCCCCCCTGTTCGCAAACCTCTTTTTATTTATTCCAGTCGACGTAAAATAGCTTGAACGGATGTAATTTCCATATGTTTGAAATACTTTTAACAGAAGTATTAACTGATGATGGTTCAAGTCAGCATGACAAGTGAAGCTTGCACAGTTATTTTGGTCAAAAATAGCTAAATATAATCTGCTTGGTGAAATTTTCAGCTGAAACATATGACTGTGGTAAGTTTAGCTTCCACCGAATGACCAAACATGAAGTTAGGAGATAATAATTGAGCTGGGATGGATAATCTTTGATGAGAATTGTCCATTTCTTGAAGGAAGCTCAAGTGTTGCATTCAAAGACCACGACGCATCGTGTTTTGTGGAGTTACAGGGTTGAACGCAGGAAGGAGGTAGGCATAATCAAAGGAAAAGAAGTTTTAATAAATAATAATAAAAAACAACAACAACAACAAAAAAAAACAGAAGAGGCGCAGAGAACAACAGAAAGAATTCATTCAATTTATTTTGGTTTGACATTATGAAGAATTAGTAAACTGGAGTTAGCACAGAAGCTTTGAAGCAAAGGATAGGTGATTGTTGACAATTGATTAATTAAAAGTTAAAACACTGTTAACCATGTCTAAAAAAATTATGCACAGTACTATATACTAAAAATACGTAAAGAAGGCAGAAGCCCAAATTACCTCTTAAACATTTGACTCAGAATATCAAAAAAAAAATCTATAAACCATAAACTTTAATTGTACGATTCCCACGTATTTTGATTTAATAAAAATTTTACTTTGCACCTCAACCTACGTCAAATAAATTTTTTTGTTCCTCTCTGAAAACATTTTTAAAAGTATTTATATACTTTTAAGCCGAGTTGCACAAGTCAAGCCCCCAATAGGGAGTATTCTGCAACTTTTAGGTGCGTCCCTGCTCCAGCACAGCTGAATCAAATGAGCAAATAGAACAGCTCGTTAGCAGAGGAGGCCAAGGTTGCAGCACAGGGAGCTGAACTTGTGCACCCCTTATTTTCAAAGAGTCTTTATCAGAGGAATTGACTCAGGAGTGTTTGAAAACTGGGAGCTAAATATCAGCATCGTAATCGACCGGAGCGAGGAAATACTGGGATCATTATGAGAATTTGAGATGTAGATATTAGGATCCAATAGATGGCAGTAGTGCAACAGTAATGGATGCTGGCTGCCGTTAAAATCTAAAGAAGAAGAAGTAGCAGACCGGCGCTAGGAACGGGTAAGTGAGAATATCAGGGCTACAACTATTCCTCCAACGATTCGAGCACCTTGATTATTAAAAATTAACCGAGGGAAATGTATCTGCTTAAAATTACGACGTGTTATTGAACGCACCGCGTTCCGGCTGGCTCATCACGTTCTGTCGGGCCGCGCGCTCACTTCCGCTACCAGTTGTTGCTAAGTGCTAGCAGCACAACGGCGAAGTCTCCGGGTTTTCGTTGTTTTAATAAGCTTTTTGACGTTGACTGACGCGATGCTTTTGGAGTGAGACAGCTTTTCTCCTCCCGGGACTGCTTGGTGACTGTTTCACAGCGAATGGTGGGAAGTAGAGCGAAGGAAAGAAAGGGAGCGATTTCCAATTATTCGAATAATCGTAAAAATAATCGATAGCTACTTGATTACTAAAATATTATTTTACAACAGCCCTAGTAAATATATAAAAGTACTGCAGCTGTGAGAGAAGCAGAAAGCTAAGATAGAGAGAGAGAAATGACTGCTGACACTAGCAAGGAAAGCAAACCAGTGAATAAAGAGAATAAAGGCAGGAATGAGAAAAACCCACAACAAAGACTATAGACAAAAGTGAAATCCTACAGATCACGACCACAGGTGGGTCACGGAAAAAAAAAAAAAAAAAAAAAGACAAATTTTCTCCTCTTATAGCCACCGTTTTGTTTTCAACACAAACTTACAACTACGTTTTTATTTTCTCTTGATCCCGTCTGAAAATGTCAAATTTGAGCGTAAAATCCCAGTTCTTGCAAGTCACGCTTTTCACAATACAACATCGATGTGGAAGCAGGTCAAAGTATCTGAGAACGATTCCAGTTTCCTGTTGTCGACATTTTCGCTTTAAACTGTGTAGGGTTAATTAAGAACTGAACAAAATACCAAGTCCTGAAGTCTGAGCGAGCCGCTTCGCACAGGATCTCAAAGAAAACATTAAAAGAGTCACAAACATGAAGTGTCCTTCACTTTTTTTTAAGACTCCTGCTTGACCCACATGCGGGCATGTTCACTGCGATATTAAGAAGAAGTGGGTTTTGGTTGGCCAAAAGTTTCTTCCTCAGACGTCAGATGTTTGCTCACCGAGTACTTTTTGTGAACCCAACAGCCCGGCAGACCTTATGCCTCTGTCCTGCAGAGAGCTACTGTAGTGCAAGAAGGCTTTTAAAAACACCAGAGAACCACATGGCTGTGCTGAGCAACATGATCCCTCATTGCAATAAACATGGAAACCGTAGCTACTGTTGACAGCTATTGTTCCGCTTTCATACGTACTCAATCTGTAAACAATCACGTTGCACAAGTCTTTGTATTTAAATCTTTGTCCAGTTGTCCTCAACGGTCTGCAGAAAACTGTATGCTAACGTATTTACGTCTTAGTATGATTTTATGACAGACCAACCCAAAATAGTGCATATTTTTGAGAAGGAAAAAAATGCTTTTCAAAGTGTGCCATGCATTTGTTTTCACCCCCCTGAATGAAATCCACTGCAACACGACAGGATGTGGAAAGAGACGTAAAGCATATAATGCTCGGGGGCTGTCATTGAAACCCACTAATCCTGCTATTTAGTCATACTGCAGAGAGACAGAAAGGATTTCATAATAAGCTCTCAGTCTGGAGCGAGACTTTACAGTCTGACTTGAGGGACGGTGAAGAGGAAGGGGGAAAGAAAAGAGGAGGAAATAAGTAACATTACACCTAATGCTGCTGTTATTTCCTGCATTTTCGTCACCGTTTCAGTGACTTTACTGAGGGAACAAAAAAATCTGCACTGATACATGCCGTTTTTATCTACACGACATGCAGTCTGCCTGTCCTCCTGACATTGTGGCCTACATGTGATGGATCACTAGGTGTTTATGGAGTTGTTGTCCAGCTGGAAGGTGGTTATGCCAGTGGGAAGGTTTTTTGGGAGCCTCTGACAGATTTTCTTGTTGAACCCTTTCCTGTCCCGGTAGCATGATGCCGCCTCCGTTACGTCTCGTTGTAGATGTTTGTTGGATGGCACAACGCAACTCCCTCAGGCTAAAGATATTTTTATGCTGCCAAACTTTGTTGCCTTGCCTTGAATAATGTGATTGTTACTTTTTGGGTTAGTGTGTAATGTTTTGAGAAGTAAAATTGCAGATTATTGCCAATGCCCTGGTGGAGAGAAGCTAACGCTAGCGCACAGACGTTCCAGATCATTTTCTCTTTAGGCCAGATCAAAAATCTGAATGCTCTTAAAGGGCCGGTTGTGCCAGAACGTATTGATAAAACCACTAAACTCTTAAAATATCAGCAAATAGCTGTTTGTTTCGGCATTCAGTAAGTGTTTCTTAAAATTAAATAATAACGAACATCTTTTCACACCGATCAGTCCATCCAGGATCTTGTTTGTGGGTGTTTTGCAATCAAAATCAGATTTTGTGGTGCTAATTTAGAAATATTTATAAGGAATTTGTACAACATTTGCACGCATGACGTTAATGTGTGACTTTTTATTAATCGCTGTATCGATCACAGACTATAACTTGACATCAAGTAAAGGCAGCAGTCATTCGGACCCAATGTTTTTGGCCAATTTAGAGAAAAATTTGAAGTAAAAATCAGAAAAAAAAAAAAAAAATGGAGATCTGTTGATTTTGTGTGAATTTTGCATATTTATGAACAGGAGTGACTTATTGATCTAATTGGGATCACACAAAAAGCTATGCCGGGCCAGATTTGGCCCCCGGGCCTTCAGTTTGACACACGTGTTCCTGATAGAGAAGATACCTGCACCTCCCACACTGTGCTCACAATTATATGAAAATACAGAAAAGCTTCAATGTGAAACAAAAGGAAAAAAAGAGCGATACAAAAAGGGTTCTTTTTCTTTCTCCTCTTAATTTCATTTGTGTACACCCCTTTTCTAATGGCACCCTGGGAAACCGCCCGTTTGGCCCACATAAAAAGCTTCCTCTGGTGGGAATGGTGTAAAGTTGCACATTTCTTTTAGCAGCAGTCTGATCCAGTCACCTACTAATTCATAACAGCTTGTGTACATATTACGTATTTTTCTAATGCTGTTAAGACTTTTGGGTGAGAGGAAATATAAGGAGCATTATTTTTACTTTTTTATAATATATTGATTCCTCAGTTTTTATCATTGACAGACCTGCTTTTACAGAAGCAGTCTGATTAACTCCTCATCCTGTGTTCTCGTGGAGGTGGGCTCGTCTCACTTCTGTTTCTTTTCACTTCTGCGGCGCGCATGACTTCCGTTCGTCATGCAACGCCTGAGTATTAAACACATGATTAATCTAAATCCACTTTAAGACTTTCTTAATACTGGTTGCAGCGCAACTTCTGACTAGATCATAGGTCTCTGAGTAACAATTATTAGAGGTTATCACAGGCTCTTGGTGGATTTCGTTCTTGTTTAGTCAACAAAATTTTCTTTTGTTTGTCTTTTAGAAAACACCCTTTGCCTGCTGGGTGACACAAACCTGCATGAAATCAACCTGTCCTTGCAAAGTAAGTCCAATAAGACCCGTTTGTCTACAACTTAACCTTTTCGATCAGATTCAGAAAACCTCACCGGTTGAAATATGTCTACAAGGAGCATTATCAGGCCAATAAAACCAACAAGGACAAGTTGTCCTTTATTTATCTAAATCAGGATCACCTTAGCCTGTAGCTGCAACAGGAGCGAAACACAAGAAGGAAGAAAATGTCAAAAAGTTGAATGATCAAATATGTTATAGTCAGTGTTTTCACATTAATCATAGAGGAAGAATGCTGGAGTCACAGGTAGACACCTGCAGATGGGAGTTTGTTTGTTTTGTTGTCATGGTGACAATGGAAACAAGGCTCAAGGCTTGTAAAGTTGGCAAAATGCTATTTCCTTTAAATATTTAAATGTTAATATTAGGCCAAGCATCAAACTCCTTGCCCTGGTGTCTCCAAAAGCACCAATATGAAGTAAATTGGAAATGATCTCAGTGTTTTCCCATCCGGCTCATCCGTCTGCATAATGGTTTCAGTGGGAGAATTAGGGAATATTTAGACTGACTCATGTCATCTTTAACTCCTGAGGGAGTAGTTTGAGTATTGAGACCGACTTTGGGTGGAGTGACTTTAGGTTTTCTGATCTACTGTTTAATTTAAGAACAAATTACCAAACAGGTAACGCTCAAAGCTTTCCTAATAGTTAAAAAAACGCACACCTGAGTTCTCCATGTGGTGCTTTTATTTCACAGAGGTGATGGGGCAACACTTTATTTGAAGGGCTGTGCAAAAGACTGACATGACACTGTCATAAAAATGACATAACACCTGTTATGAACATGAAGGTGTCTTCCTGAATGTGTATGACTGTTGTCATAAAGTATCATTTGGTAAGTAATGACACTTTTAATGCAAAGTTGACACGTTTAATTGACTTTTTATGCAAATTTTCATGGAACTTTGCATTAAAAGGGTCATTATTTACTAAATTACACTCCATGACAGTTGTAAACATTCATTCATAAAGACTCCTTCATGTTCATGACCATAACAAAGTCATGTCAATTTTCAAATAAAGTGTTACTACCTTGGAGGTAAAAACTGTTTTTTTGTTTTTTTTGTTTTACAATGACTGTTTTTTTTTTGTGACATTCTGTATCAATACATTTAAAAAAAATTATTGCTAGTATAGCTGTTTTATAATACTAGTTATTATTATTTATTGAAAAAAAAAAAAGTTTTCTGTTGCTTGTTTGCATGTCTAGTATTGGAGAATATTCCCCCTCCTTGTTTTGTGGACATTGTAAGCAAAATTGGCCAAACTCAAGTTGGCGTTTGACTCATTGCAGCCAATCTAAAGTATCGAAAATAATCATGCCTGATCTGGACTTTTCTCTTCTGTGAACAAAATACTGTTTGGGATACATAAATCCTTTTATTACATTTGTTAAAGTCCCCAAACTAAATATTTTTTTTTTGCCATAGAGACCAAAAGTAGAAAATCTGAAGTTGAACGTAACACCTTGTTTTGAGTTCTTAGTGGCTCTGATACCGTAAGCTGTGAAATGTTGCTGTGTTTTTTTCTTGATTGGGAAATGGATTAAAGGGAAGAATGAGGGACTCTTCATGAAAGCTTCAACACAGTGCGAGTACAGTGAAGGCCTCTGTAGCAGAAAGGGGTGAAAAATGGGAGTTTTAAGTCGCAGTGATGGACTAATTGTTACACTGTGTGAAATAAGTTCTCATTTAAGAGATACGGATTCAGAACCAGGCTTTTCTAAACCAAGTGAATCTGTGGAAATCATTGGCAACAACTTGTCCCCATCTGGATTTCCACACATGTAATAATGAGATGCATGTGGTCTAAACATCACCAGGGAAACGCTGAAATGCAATCAGACCAACCTGTACGTAAAGCAGTATACATCCTTTTTTTTTTTTTTTTCCCTCTTCAGTCCACGCTGCATCCATGAGTTTCAGTGAAGTTTCGCCAATTACAGTACAATAAAGCTGATGCAAGAAACCAGTAAAGTTTGACGGTCTTGTTAAACCTCTCCCCTCTTTTCCTTTTACGAGTCGAGGATAAAAAAATAAAGCTCAGCTGTTGAAACCACTATCAAAAGAAACCTCATTATTTCTCCTGTTTTTTGTTTTTGTAATATTTTACGGCTTCTTTGTTTAGGCTCGTTTTTCTGCATGATCACGGTTTATCCTCTTCCGTTGGAAATGGACAATAGGAATCACAGCCGATTGAAATGCGGGTGGAAAGAACCAGTAAAAAAGGGGGCATGTGTTTTCTTTTTTTTTTTTTTTTTTTTTTTCTGGATACTGACCAAGACTTGGGCAGGTATGATTTATCCCGCACATCTGCGCTTCGTCTCGTTTGTAACGACATTGTGCAGCTTGAATTCAGTTTTTTTTTTTTTTTTTTCAGTGAAAATCTGCTTTGCGTTTCCAGACGCGTTTGCTTGATTTCGTCAGAGCACAGCAACTAATATAGAAAAACGCACAGTCGATTGGAAAAGAATGAGAAATTCGCTTTCTTTAATAAGTGCGTTTTGACATGCAGGCTTTTCCTGCTATTTTCCACTTACTTAAAATTGCAAAACATTTCCAGCTCCCCCACGTATGCAGCCGGGTTGTTTTGTGCTCGTTAAAAGGCCATTGTCCATTTACCTTACAAAAAACCCACTCATGCATCTGAAGCCCCAGATTTCCCCATTAAAGGGAGAACAACCAACCACATAATCCAATTTGGTCCCCGGTTGTGTGAAGAAATATGTCACACAGCGTGACGGCTGCCCTTTATGTGCAAAAGAAATGACTAACAGCTGATGGGTGGAAATATCTATAGCATCAATGCAGATTCCAGCGTGTGTGCCGTCCCCTCCTTCCTATTTTCCTGCTAACTGGAACTTTTCTCGACTTAATTTTCCTCCCTTTTTTTTTTTCTTTTTTCTTTTCCACCCTGTCTGTTTCTCCTCTAACAAATAAACAGGTTTCACGTGAGCTCCTCTTCCACTCCGGCTGTTTCGGAGAGAGGGCACCGCCCTGTCTGGCCCTCGTGGCGACCCGGGCCGCTCCGCGATTGGCTGGAGCCGCCGCGCTGCAGCGAGCGCAGCCGTGAGCCGCAGACAGGCATAGCGTGTCTGAGACAAAAACACAGGGCGTCCTGCCAGTTGTTGTCCCTGAGGAAGTAGGACGGGGAGACGCAGAACGCGGAGCGAAGACCCGGCTGGCCCGAGGTCAGCTCAGGGTGGACGGCTCCGCCGCAGCGCAATGTGCATCAGGGCGGACGACCGTGCTGTCGGAGGCCTTTAAAAGAATATCAAATGTAGGAACTTAACCGTTCCTTGTGGACCGGCTGAGTGATGATATGACTTCAGGGGATGATAGATGTTTGAACAACCTCATGGAAAATCTAGCTAAATTTGTCGATTTTAAAAGGGCAACACGAGACGACGAGGACTCTATTTTTGCTTCATGTTGACATCTGCAATCATCCATTTCTAAATCACAGCTGCCTCTGATTAAAGTGGTGAAATTATTTAAGATGCAGAAACAAACCGAAACCTAATCAACTGGAAAATCATGCTAGTTTTTCCCTTTTTAAACTCTTTGTCTTTTTCTTCTACATTTGCTGTTGTATTATCAAGATGTGATGTTCTAATCAGAATCTTCTTTAGTCCAGTATGAACTAGAATATCTTATCTTTACAGACTTATCCCCCTTTTTCTCAAGACGCATCTTCTCCTGTGTTGATTTGGTATCTCTGAAGAGGTATTTTTCTTACTGTAAGCCTAAAAGCATGTCAGTTAACAGTGAACCTTTGACCTTAATCAGTAGATAAGCTGTCCATTTGTCCTTTGGCTTGATCACCTGGACCCACTGAAACTGTCTGCTTTGTTTTTAACAAACGGTGCCTGTTAGACTCTGGTAATTCCCTCTGCCTGGTCACAATGACTCAGTCATCCAGACACTTCTTGGTTGCCTGCTTGAGTGATGTGTTTGGGTATGAGATGGGGAAACCCTCCTGTGTTGCCCGCAATGTGATGTGGATGTGAACTGATGTAATGAAGGACTGGCTGGACACCCGTTGACCCTTCCCTAAGATAAGGGATCAGCTGAAGTTGAGCTCTATTGACTCAGTGTTTGACAAGAATCTGATGAAGTCTGGGTAAACATTAGGTCTTAATCAGTGGAGTTGAAAAATGTTAGAACTCAGCTCTGTTGTAATGATAATCTTATTGTGTCATGCAAATATAAACCCATAATTGTTCCTTAGTCTAGACTTGCTCATTTCAAACAGGCTCTGATGCTTTACAGAGTTTCAGAATTCTTATTCAGATCCAAGGTAGTTTACACTTACTCATCCTGAGCCTGAATTATGGGCTTTTATGGAGACATTTTAATTGTTCTTGAGGTCGAAATGTAAGGTTTGTTCAACAAACAGCTCAGATCTAATTAAAGAAGGAAATAACTGGGTGTCGTGTTGTATCATTGAGTTGGACTCAAACTCAGGCACTAACAGGCAGAGAGTAGACCAGAACCAGAACACCTGAGTGGTCTGGAAGGTTGAAAAAACAAGTCTTTAATGTATTTTGGTGCTAAGCTGCTCAGGGATTTATTTTAAAGATTATTCTCTGAGCTACAGGGAGCAAGTGTAAGAATTTTAGAAGCAGTATGATGTGCTCTATCTTCTTGGTTATAGGGAGAACACGAGCAGCAGCGTTCTGGATCAACTAAAGCTGTAAGACTGATGTTTTTAGGCAGACCTTGTTGCAATAATCAATGCGACTAAATATTTACACATTTATGAGTTTCTCTAGATTTTACTGTGACAGTACTCCTTTAATCCTGCAAATGTTCTTCAGGAGACAGAAGTCCGACTTCGTAATTCTCTTTAGGTGACTCTGAACGTTGAGGTCCTTAGTTTGCAGTTGTAAGAACTGAAGCTCCATGTTGACTCTGGATCGTTCCTCTTTAGGTCCAAAGAGAATAACCTCAGTTTTGTTTCTGTTCAGCTGGAGAAAGTTGTGGCTCAAACATTTATCTCCAAGTATCTGTTCGTCTGGTGACATTGTAATGTAGAGCTGTGTGTCATCCGCGTTGTTCTGGTAGCTAGTATTATTTCTGAGTGGACTTTTGTCTGCTCCAATGAGAAGTTACTTATTGACACAAAGAAGTGCCTGTTCTTTAGGTAAGACTCAACCCAATGGAGTAGAGAGTCCTTCCCAACCCTCCAGCCGTTTGAATAATGTCATGGTCAACGGTGTCAAAAGCTGTGACGAACCGAACCAACGCTGTGGTTCTTCCACAGTCTGTATTTATGTGGATGTCATTGAACACATCCACGTCCAGCACCGTGGTGACCACGGAAACCGGACTGAAAGACGTCAAAGCGGTTGGTCATCGTTAAGAAACTATTTAACTATTGAAGCAGCTTTTTCAATAACGTTCCTGGTGAATAGAGGGGTTGGAGATTAGCCTGTAATTCTGCAGTAGCGATTTATTCCTATATGCTCCAGAACAATAGAGGAAGCACCAGTACACCAGACACACCAGCATATTGCTCGCAAATACACACACAAAACAGATTTTTGTCTTTAAAGCTCGCTTTCTGGTGAGAATCCAACTGATTTAAATAAATACAGCTAATTATGCCAAGAGGACTGGTGGAGAAGTACCCAGAAATATCCAAAATTCTTCATAATGGCTCATAAAGTATGTTCTTTTTTTGATTTTTTTTTTATGACGTCCTCGAGGCCAAGTTAAATGTGGTGCTACTAATTGTTGTTTTTATAAATCATTAGTGATTGGTGTTGTTTATCATTTAAACTAATCATTTAAAAGCTCCAAATTTGCACTGGAGCTCTGACCAGATCTGCGAATCCTGAGGCAGTGGTGTAAAAGTTGGTCCTTAAGGGCCCGCATCCTGCATGTTCAGCACACCTAAATCAAATTAGGAATCTACAGATGGATGTGAAAATTTATCTCCAAACATTATTGGCATCAAAGTGATTCTTAAACAATTTTTAAAAAGACTTCAAACGACTAGAAGTTGGTAGGGAAAGGCAGTGAAAAGCTGGTTCTACAAATCAATACAAATGCAAAAGGCAGCTAAAAATTTAAAAAAAAAAATATTGCTAATTTTCCTTCCACTTCACCAACTACTTTGTGTCAGTGCGTCTCAAAAAGATTCTCCGAAAAATAACAACTTTGTGGCCGTAACTACAAAAAACTTGAGCGACGTGCAGTGGTGTGAACATTTTAGTCCTGCAATCAGTGCTAATAGCTTGCACCCCTTAGCACTGGTTTCCAGTTAGCTTGTGAATCTACAAGAATAGAAAAAAAAAACAATACCAGGTCTAGCTTAAAGAAAAAAAAACTCCCTTATTTGAAGCTGCTGCTATTTGTGACCAAGCCACTAGTTTGCATTTGAAGTGTACAGAATCGTGCAAATGCCCAGACGCATAAAAATGTCTGCCAAACTCTAAATTTATAAGTAGCACATATGTGTCATGCAACAGGCAGTAAAAGCTGCTTGTCATCTGCTCTGATCTCAAGCGGTTAAAACCTGCTTTCAAAGAGAACCGGCGTGATATGCTGATGATGTGAAGTTGCAAAGTTTGAATATCCAGGGGGGATATTCCATGCTCTAGCAGTTTGTAATTTGTCCACATTTAGCAGCATGGAATAGGTTGGAGTAGATTTTTTATTTTTTTTTCCCCCTTTTCTCGTAAACCGTTTGGAAACAGATCTCTTAAATATATTTATACTACACCTCAGTTTACAGCTCCATCAACTGCAGGGTCACCAATGAGTCAAACAATATGGGTGTTACTGGTCCAAAAAGGGAGCAGCGTTTGAACGGACCACTCAATTGCACACAATAAACTCAGCGATTTATTCTTGCCTGAATATGCAAAGGATGGTCAAACATTAATATCTTTTATGGTTTTCTGTAGACTAATTTATCCATCATGTAATATTTATGCACTTGAAAATAGAAGTGCAATTTCTAGGCTGTAGGAACTGTTTGAGTATACTATTATTCTGAGGTATTAAGGCAGTTAAAAGATACACAAATCTCTTCTTTCGTTGTTCAGTCTGAGGACAAAACAACTGTTCTTAAGCTCATTCTCCAAATCCATCTGCTAGTTCAATAATCATTTTTCTCAGTCTTTGATAAATAACGCTACACAGTAATGTTCAAAAACGCTATTCGTACAAAACACAGTCACACAAATGTACAAGCATTGATCAAAACGGGTCACAAGTTACAGCAACCTCAGTCCGACCTACAATGCTAATGCCTACGTTGGCTTGCTAAAGCCCGCAGCTAATTATTGCGATTTTTGGAGTTGCCAACACCTGCATGCAGTAATTCCCCAGGCGTATCGTGATTTTAGTTCCTCTTTGTGTCAGCCTGAAATGACAAAAAGGTATCGAAAATGGCTCTTCACAGATGACATTCATCAAAAGTGATTTCTAAATCATTAAAAAAAAAAAAACGCAGTAAAAACCCCAACAACTTAAACGTCAGACGGCTAGGAGCTGGTAGGAACAAACCCCACAAAGGCATCCATATAATGCCAAATGCATCCATATAATGCATTTGTATTTAGCATTTGTATTGCTAAATGTATTTAGCAAAATGCTAAATTTAGCATTTAGCAAGATGCTAAATGCTTGTTCAGAATAACCATAGTAACTTCTCATTTGTCTTAGCAAGTATAAATATGTTTTTGTTATGCTAACATGTACTGAGCAGGCTAGAAATAATATTGCCCAGCTAATGCTAATCGTTACAGCTAATTATACACAACTTCTGAGTACGTAGCGAACGCGCAGTAAAAATTATGAAACAGCCCTTTAAGTGCCTTCTGATGTCTTTTTTTTTTTCTTCTGGTGTTTATTTATGAAACAAATACCCAGGAATACTTGGTGCATAATTATGAAATACTGTGGGAGAGTGGCAGCCACTCAACACATTTCTCCGATATGGACAAAATGCAGAAACAAATTACAGTAAATCCAAAGAGCAGCATGCTGATGAGTTTAGAGCAGCTTCATTGCTTCTTGTAAACATATGCGGCCGCAAGAGGAAAATAAAGAGGGCAGATGAGGGGCGGTGGGGCTAAAGGGAATGAAAACGGGAAAAAGGGTTTGTGGTTGGCGGCTTAATCATAAGCACGTTCTTTTACCGTAAGCAAAAATAAATGTAAACAGGTGGTTTTACAGACAGTCAACAAGAAAAAAGCAGAATAAAAACAATGCGCTGGCGACTGTCAAAGTAATTTGTGACTTGTGTTCTTCATCCTAAAACGTGCACCACGAGGACAACGAAGACTTTCCTCGGACGTCCAGGAGGCCTGGCAGCATTTAAAATCCAACCCTCCTGCTTCGCATCTCGAGGGCGATGAGGGGATGCAGAGCCCGCTCAGGGGTCAAAGGCCAGAGCCGCGCTCTCTGTCTAAGCTCAGATCCAGTTTCAGACGTCTGAAACCCACCAACACTTCGCAGCCTGATGAAAGGCTCTGCTGACTCACTGAAAAAACCCCAAGTGGAGGTTATTTATTTGTCAATGTCAGCTTTTAAAATTAGAACAAAGACGACAGAGGAGGAAGAGGACATCAGAGAGACTCATATTTGCTCGTGAGTCATGGGAGCAATTGCAACAGCATGTTAATCCCTGAGCCTCTTTCTAAACTGAAAGTCTCTAATGAATTTCCAAGGACTGCGGTTTAATAAGTAGTTGGTAACATCAAAAGTGTGTTGTGGTAACGCCATGTTTCTCAGCTTCATGGCGATTTCCTTGTTCGGCGGAAGTATTCATAACCCTTGAACTTATTCGCTTTGTTCCGGAACAAAAGCTATCAGTGTATTTTAGTGGGATTTCATGAACCAGTATAAAGTTGCACATAAGGAGAAAAATATCTGGTTTAACAACTTGGCTTAGAAACAGATAAGAGTCCACCTGTGTGTAATTTGATCTCAGAAAGTCGTGCATAAATTTAAAGCAGTAGTTGGTTGTAAAACAATATCTCAAGCTTAGAACATCTCATGGAGAATTGTTAAACCTGTCATTTTAAAGTGTTTAACACAACTGCAGATTTACCAAGATATGGCCGTCTACCTAAATAAAAAAAGAGCCACTTTCCTCCCAAAAATACACTACAGTTTTGGATTTTAGCAGGGAAAGGTCAACATAAAAACTGCAAGAGTATGAACACATTTGCTCATTAGAAATCTACTGAATTAGCTGACATTTACTGTGGGATTGAAGAGCTTTTACGTTCTACTTTTAATTTTTTTTGTTTTTACATTCTTGATTGTCACCTTCGGACTCCTGCTAAAACATGCAAGAGACTGGAGAGCGTTTGATATTCATCCTAGGTCAGGAACTCGCTTTCATCAGAGTTCTTCCAAGACCAAGTAAGAAGGTAAAGCTTTTATTCCTACAGGTCCTCCTATTGTCTGTAAGTGCTGTGCATGCTTCCCCTCCTGACCCCCGCGATCCCTCCGATCCATTACTTTTCAGAGTGAGGAACTCAGCTGGCAGACGGATGACGTTCTGTTTTATACTCATGATTTGGATCAGTATCTCCAGCTACCTGATAACCCCAAAAAGGTCACAAATGCTGATAGTGAGGGGTCTTTTACATTCCAGCAGCGGGAATGTGGAGTATCTCTGGCCTTGTTTACTGAAAGTCTTGTGTCATCGTCATGCATCATATCCTGGTGACAGACAGCTCTTCTTTTGGAGTGAAGAAAACGCTCAGGAAGCGTCTGGTCATTGAAGGGTTGATTTTAAGGGAGCCTCCTTTTGCTTTTGTTTGCAAACTGGAGTCTTTTCCCAGGAAAGCTGTCTGAAGCGGTACCTCCCTGACTGTACAGACAAAACCTGCCTTGTTGGAAACGTGTTCATTGAAAAGCAAACCCCATTGCAGTGCAGTCCTTAACAGACCTTTGTTTTGGGGGAATCCGGCCCGTTAATGTAGTCATAGCTAACTATATATTTGCAGTGGAATAAAAGGAGTGGCTTGGAAAAGTAACATATTCAAGTTTGATACATCAATCTTACCCTAAGCCACGCTTGTGTAAGCATTATTCAGACTGGGAAGTAAATGAGTAAGCTCAGCAGGAGATTTTATTGAAGAAGCAGTCGCACGGTTTCCTGTCATTTTCCTTCTGAAAATGAGTATGAATCAATTAAATTTTGATGAGAATCATGTCCCGTCACATCTATAAAGTATGTCATTTTCTGAATAGTCCATGTCCACAATGGTCTTCTGCATCAGGACAAAGTACATGACTTAAGTACATTAAGTTAATGTCAGCGTTTCAAGAATCCCCAGAATCTGTTGACTCAGTCAGAAAGTAGGTCATGCTGTCACTTTAACTGAAGCATTGGTATAAATCAGTAGTGGGCAATTCCAGGCCTTGAGGGCTGGTCTCCTGCAACTTTTAGATGTGTCTCCACTTCAACACACCTGAGTCAAATAATGAGGTGATTAGCAGGACTCCGGAGAACTTGACTGCACTTGGGAAGTGATTCAGCTGTGTTGGACCAGGGAGACATCTAGGAGTTGCAGGACACCGGCCCTAGAGGACCAGGATTGCCCACTCCTGGTATAAATTATGTTATTAGCTCATTGCTGCAACATCCAAGTCTCAGTTGTACTAGTTCTATAGAAGTTCATCAAGTGAAAATGAACACTTTTAACTACTTCAAGCACAGTCAGAATGGGCGGTGAGAGTCTGAACTACAATTTGAGTCTTGGGCTTTGACTAGGACGTCCTTAGTCATGAATATGTTTTGATCTGTACCACTCCATAGGTCAGGCATTCACATCTTTGAATCCATTGCTATCTATTAAGCTCATTATATTTACATCAACTCTCACCAGTGCCATTCCCACATCATGATGCTGCTACTGCCAGGTTTCTGAGTGAAGGTGGTTTGTTCAGCATTATGTGTTATGTTGGTTTTCCATATGCCAGAAGGTATTGGGTTCTGCCTCTTCTGCCTGAGGCAAACTGCAGACGTTTTCTGTTTTCCTTTCATAAAGAATGGCAGATGGATTAGAGGGAGATTATTAGAAAGCACAACTAATAGTTTTCCTGACAGATTCTCCCACTAACTGGCATTAGATTACACGCAGCTGGACTCCATTTACAAGTTAGATGACTCCCGAAGAAGCAGTTGTTAGTGCTGGGTTTTATTTCGAGACTCCAGATATTTCAACGTTTAAATAACTTCTAAAACCGAGCAACATTTTTCTTTCACTTCTCAATTCCAAACTACTTGGTGTGGATTACTCACACAAAATCCGAAGGAATAATTTTTAAAGGTTTGCGGTTGCAATGTGACAAATGTGACAAAGTTTTAGGGCTCCCTATGAAAGACTTTGCTTACCAAACAGCCTCAGCAAAATTATATATTTTTACTTGCATTTTTATGGATAATGTAAATGTATTTCAGATGCATCTTAGCATTTTTGGTTTAACGATATAAAACTTTACGACAGGACGTCATAACGTCATACAGTTCAGCCCTGACTCACAGGATTAGCTCATAATCTTTGCAAAATCCCCCATGCCGGCGTCCGAAGTGCAGAAACGCTGTGAAGCTCAGGGAGATGAGACCATGAGAAAGTCAGACAACCAGCCAGCAGCAGCCGGTTTGAGAAAGAGGAAACTTCTTCTCACACCTGACTGAGGAGAAAGAGGCGTGAGAAGTAGGTGTTGCTGCTGTAGCTTCTTCTTTTCTGGTTTTATGCGACTAGGACAGATACGTTCTCTTTTGAAAGTAAATAAATAAAAGGGGGTCACCTTAGGACATGGGTGTCCAGCGTCAGTCCTGATAGTTTTCAGAGTCTCTCCTCCAACACAGCTGATTCACATCATCCAACTCGGAAGGTTTTGCACTGACTTGCTAAAGAACCATAATTGACTTTAGATGACTGGGCCTTCCATTTATCGTTTTCTATTGTGCTTTTGGCTGCATGTTTAGTATAAATTCCCTGCTGAAAGCTGAACCTCTACCCACTCAAGTCTTTTGCAACTTCTAATGTTTGGATCAAGAATTTCCCAATATCAGTCTCTGTTCATCTTTCCATAGCATGACGCTATCATCACAGTGTTTCCCCCCGGGGAGGGCGAGTGCAGCGTTAGCTTTCTGTCGCATGTCGTGTTTCGCAATTTGTTTCACATGTCAACTGTGTCCTCTTCATGGATTGTGGTAACTTTTAATTAAAGCTTCTGATGTTTGTTTTTTTGTTGTTGTTTTTTTTCCCCAACAATGGCTTCCATCCAGTGACTTGAGGCCAGATTTGAATAGTGCAAAACAATAGTTGTAATGTTATTCTGAAGGATAATTGATTCAAAGGAGTCTGATTGTAAATGGATGACTCACTTTTGACATCTTTTGTTTTATGTTCAATACAATGCATTTCTCTCCCTTGACAAAAATACTCTGTGTTAATCTGTTCCACAACAACATAATAAAATACAGTGGTTTGTGGTGGCAACATGATGTAAAAAGAGGTGTGAATATGTTTGGCTGACATAAAATAAACCTATTCTACCTTAAAAGTTCAGTATGTTTCAGTTTATGGCCAAGCATGTGACTTCAGCGTCGACTTTTATCAGAAAAAAACAAAAAATTACATCGCATCTCTACAAAACACGTAGCATTTATCATGTTCTTCATTTGATTTGAAAAGAAGCATATTTTATGAGAAGGACACACACATGAGGCCTGTGCAAAATTAACAAAGGGGATTTTAAAACTCCCAACTATGCTGCAATTCAATTTATACCAAATGGGACGCTTTCAGCTTGAAGTAATTAAAACTGTGGACAGTGGGGAGGCAACCAGTGGGAAATAGGGGAAAAATTGTACTTCTTCTTTTGGAAAAGCACTGTGGTTTGGCGGCAGCAGCTTTTCAAAACGACAGCTCGACGCATGTTTGTCAGCGCAAATCATATGCATGTAATATGAAGATTAGCACACAATATGTGCTTATTAAGCTGCTGTTGTTGGAATTTGGAACCTCCTGCTTGCCGACACGCGAGCACATAAATCACCCGATGCGAAGACGGTTAAAGGGACGGCAGTGACTCGGCACATACATGTCAGCAAACCCAATTCGCTTCTAAACTGAAACCCGGGCCGTTGAATAATTTAGCCGAACATGTGATTTCGCTCAAAAGCAACTCGGTGTTGTCGATGTTTTTGTTTTTTTGTTTTGCACCCTGTGTGAGATGTGTGTGAGATATGGGGCGAAAGGTAGACTGTTGGTGGCTGCTGTCTGGTGTCGCACACCACACAGGACTGTGAAACCACTGCTGAGGTCTGAATAATGAGGAACTATAACTGTCAAGTTCACCTCCAACACACACTCACATATCCTCTGCCTTACATTTAAAAACCTCCACCAGAGCGATATATGTTAAGATTTCACCGTTTAGCTTAATCCTTGCAGATTTATTCTGTCACAATTGACCAAAAGAGGCTTAAAATTGAAGAAAGGGATAAAGAAAAATGGCATTTGGTTGCTCGTGAGCCTCCTGGATGCTTGCAGGCCTCGGCCTGTTATTAACACAGGATAAACTGGAGGTGATGGAAACGGCGCGAGCGAGGAAGGCAAAGGGAAGGGAAAGGAGGATCTTAAGGTCAGCGGGTTCTTCCATGCTCCACTCGCTGGTCATACCACAGAATCACGAGCTTCTCCTCCCCTTCCTCCTCCTCGTCTTCTCTTCCAAACATACCCGCAGCCTTACCACACGCTAACGGTTTGAGTCAGAGAGCGGCCTGCTTATGAAATCCAGGTTTGCCACATCTCTCCTCACTCTATTAGATTTAAAAAATAAATAAAAAAAGGAGAAAAAAAAGTAATAAGTCTGTGTTTTCAGTGCTCATCCCAACTGCATCAACCTTGCAAAAGCGTGCCTTGAGCTTTTCTAATTGCACCTCTGTTTTATTTATTTATTTGGGAGCAACATTGTTTAATGGGGGTGGGGGATCTGCAAAGTTTCCAAGAAGCAAATGTGTCACCCGAGGGATGATGTGTTTATGCGAGGGATGACTGTTGTTTTGCATTTTTAAATCAAGCTTCAGAAGTTCTGATCAGTTCGGATCAGAACCTGTAAAAATGTTTTATTTAATTAGTGAGTATCACAACTGTGTGTAGAATCGAGTCCAAGTGAGTGTAAATCCAGCTGCAGTGTGAAGGCCTGACGGGTCGTTGAACATTAGTGAAATGAAATAAAATTTGGCTTTTTTTTGTTGTTTTTTTTTGTTTTTGACCGTATGCAAAACTTTGTGAGCGCAAACTAACTGAACTAACTAAATGTTATTTTGTCAACTATCATCACTGGCATTTATTTCTAGAAGAGTTGTAGAAGTCATTGCAGAAAGAAGTCCTGTTTGACCCTTTATGTCCTAAATTTAAAATCTCTGCCTGGATATTTTTCCTTATTTTAATTCTACGCAGTTCTTTAAATGTCCGATGAGTAAATATGTTTGCCTGTTTTTCACTCTCTGCTACGGTGGAGGTGAAATTACCGTACTAACCCGAGAGCGGCTCGAAAGCGCAACGTCTCCTCTTTCAGAAACGTTGAAATTTTTCAGATGGCGCAACGTGTTGCTGATCGCCGGCACTCTGTTTAGGACTTACAGGATTAAAGTTTTCCACCTTACCTTAGGTCAGCGTTTCCCAACCGTGGTCCTCACTGTCCGACATGTTTTAGAGATTTCCCTGCTTTAATGTGCCTGATTCAACTGATTACAGTTCAACAAACGCCTGTTAATCAGCCATCAATTGAACCTAAAACATGCAGGGCAGTGTGCCTTGAGGACCAGGGTTGGGAAACACCGCCTTGGGTCAAACATGGTAGTAGCAGCACAATGCTGTGGGAATACAGAAATACTCAAATTAATGCTAGAGTAAAACCTGTTATAATTAGGAGAATATTCTTTTTATTTTTTATTGCAGATGCTAATTACAGCTACCGGCGTAAAAAGCATGCCACACTTTTCAGATTTTTATACGCAAAATACTTTGAACAACTACATTTGTGTCACTCTGCGTTGGCCCATGATATAAAATGAAGTAAGATGCGGCGAGGTGACAGCTCCAGGGGCGTGAATACTTTCCCGAGGCACCGTATGACATGGAGCACGCTGCCAGCGCAGCTCGCGTAAATGACAAGAGACGTGATGTGACCGCTCTTCTGCTTGCGTGCGTGCTTGCGGCCCACTTGTTGATACACGGGCCATTTAATCTCCATGCTTCAGCTTGGTCACAACAAGTGACCAAGCTGAAGCATGGTCACTTGGAAGTGCTTGGCGGAGGTCCAAAAGCAATATGGGCCGACATACATTAGCAGCACATCTTACCCGACTCAAATGTTGTACGTCAAAGATCGCTGGTTTTGATTTGGGGGTGGGAGGGAAAAAAAAAAAAAAACAGAAAAGAGAGAGAGAAAGTAGTTTTTTAATCCAGATGTTTCGCACAGAGACATACAAGTAGTGTGTTTTTAAAGTAGGGGGGGAAATATCAGAGTGTAATCCAAAGCTTGAAGGAACATAATGCTGCTCTATACAAATAAAATAAACCAACCACACAATTAGAGCCAAGCTTCTTGGGGTTTGTTTTCAGTTTAAGTAAACACAGAAAAGTACCAGAGCAGTGCAGTGGGCATAATGACACACAATTAGTTTCCTCAAAGTTTACATGTTGGTGTAGTAAAAGTTTCCCATCATTCCGAGCGCTCACGGTTTCCACTAGGGATGGAGAAGCGAAGCCTGATGTTTAAAACTTGGCTCGGTTCAACAAAACGGGGATAATGGCACCGAAATGCTTCATGTGTCAGTTGGGAGATAATCCTAACAAAACCCCGCACCGAAAACGATAATAAACCATAAAGTATGCTTCCTTATGTTGGGAGTTTCTTCTTACTGATTTCACACTACATGTGCTGTGTTTTCACGTCTTGGAACTTATAGAAATATGTCCAGATTTCCTTTTCTTCCTTTCTTCATTCTGGAGAGAAAACAAGATAAGACAAACAGCCTAGAATACTTCTTCCATAAAGTTTAAATTTGTGACTTGTTAAACTAATTGATCTTTTTTTGTCTGTGTTTGTCTAGGTTTCTGTGGAGATGGGAAAATCCCACGTTTGGTTTGGGATTCAGCAATCCTTTTTGAGCCTGATCAATGCAGGTATGGTGACCTGCATCATATAAAACTAAATACACAAATAGAATTCATAAATATTTTATCAAATAAATAAGTCTCTATAAAATAAAAACTTTTTTTAAATTTTATTTTGTCAGCCAGTTTTATTTCATTATTTCATCATTTAATTTACAATGATGTGTTGTGTTTTAAAATAATGCTTTGAAACTTGCTGACTCCTTGACTCTCTGGTCAGAACGTCTCTGAGATGAATTTTGACTCCACTTCCATTATTGTAAAACTGCAACTTAAAATTTGAACTTGTGAATGACTTTGTAGCGTAAATGAAAGGTCAGGTTTATGTTTCCATTTGGCTTGTGGAACTGTTGCATTTTGTAGAAAGATATTAGCTTTAAAAGAAGCATCAAAGCTTAACAGTTAGCCGATTTAGCTGGCCGAACATGACCTTCTTTGTAAAAGACCAATTAGATTGATTCTCACTAGATTTAAGAATTTGCATTAGCATGGTTTTATGACACTTGGAAGTACAATTTGAAACTGGTTCCTCCCAACTAGAGGCTAGCTTGACTCTCCAGTCAGAACTTCTCTTTGTTCATCCAAACTAAAGTTTCCATTAGTTTAGCACCAATCCAGTTAGGGTGGAGCTACTGGCATCACTCAACACAGTCCATTTATTAGGAGATAGAAAATAGCCACTGCTTGCGACAAGCACAAGACAAACTAGCGCGTCACGTTTGTCATCGCACTAGCATAACGGTACGTTAGGTATTTGGGTTTAGCCTGCCTGCCCAGTTAAGAGTCCATCTGCTGGTGGAAATGCTCCCCTGAATATGGACTATTTTCCATTTTCATGAGAGCAAGATAAGCTAATAGTCTTTTCGTTTTAATTAAATTCGACAGACCTGTCATCGGTAAAATATATTTTACGCTCAGGGGATTGTGGTCTGAACAGCGTCAGTTTCTAGGATTATAGATGGTTGGTCCATTGCTAAAGTCAGTGCTAACAACTAGCTAGCTCGCTCTACAAAGTCCCATTTAAAGGGAATTTTGAAGAGCTCACTTCCTTAAGAGAATCTGTTTTCCCTATTCTATCAACGATCCAAATGTCTACTTTAAACAGGTAATAAAACATATTGCAATGCAAACTCTTTTGGGCTGTCTTGACTTGTAGAACGGTATTTTGGTGAGGCTGACATTTAGCACCAAGAGGATATATTTAGACCCCGTAAACAAATGCTTAAATATCACTCGTCAAAACTAAAGTCATTTATCAAAAATACACAATAAAAACAATGTTTAATGTTGAGACTGGAACAATAAAACATGCCGAGGGGGAACAGGAAGGCACCACAGGCAATATAGCACAAATGATATATGTGGGTTTGACAAGTGCTGCAAATTGGCACGTGGCCACGGGAGCGGTGTTTACAGAAGGGATTTAGATACTTAGCGTCCTTTTTCAGCAGTGTGTATACTATGTCCCCCCCCCCTCCTTGTGTAATGTAACCCAAAGTGCAAACAGGTCTAATATTACAGAAGACAACAATCATACTCAAAAAAAAAAAAAAAAAAAAAAAAAAAAAAAAAAAAAAATGAATTTTTTTTTTTAATTCAAACAATTTTTAAAAATAAAAAACAAAAAAAACAAAAAAAAAAAAAAAAAAAAAAAAAAAAAAAAAAAAAAAAAAAAAAGAAAGTTATTGTTATATCAGTTAGAGCTGCTGGAGTTTAGGTCTGCAGCATCTGATTCTGACAAACTTTCCCAAAAAACAAAGTATGAAAACAAGAATCCTATACTGCTGTCTTGTGGCCAGTAATTTTCTTTCAGGGCCCCCACAGGAGCCATGCGTTTTCACATATGGCGAGGCGAGTTTGGGTTTTACGAGATGAATTGTTTTGGGAGTCTGTGGGAAGAACGATGGGGGGGAGGGCGGAGCAGAAGAAGGGCAACGATATTTTTGATCTCTGCTGCAACATTAAAAACGAGCTCAAACTTATTGTCGCCTTCTTTTTCCTGAGGTTTACATTATTCGAGTTGGTTCCTTCCACCTCGGATGGAAAAGCCCAGCTCAGTGCACACGACTTCTCCTCTTCAACGGCCTCGTTGAATTTAGTTCGGGAGCCAGTTTCAGTTTACACAAACTGTGTTATTCTTTCCAGTTTGATGCAGTCTTTACACACTGATTGCAGCAAAGATACTGCAGCAAGCTTCCTTCTATGGGATTACAAACATGAAATAATGCAGATGAGTTCGTGTGAATTGTGTCAAAAATCTTCTTGTCATACATTTCATGTGGGTTTATACAAATATTGACGTTTGAGTTTTGCCATTTCTGCTCAACAATTTTTCAGTCATTGAGCTGAAAAATTGTGTGTTTTCAGCTCAACGACTGCCGTTCAGACTTGAATGCAGCGCCCCCTGGTGGAGCTTAAAATACACATGAGATGGATCTTGTTCATATTTGTCCATTGTTTGGACAGAGGCTGGATATTTCCCTGTGAAGTTTCTTTGTTCTTTTTTTCCCCCCCCTCAGTACAGTTTCACTGTGACGGTGCAAAAGTTTAAGCTGAATTGGTAAAGAGCATTGAGAAATAGTTCACCAAGTTTCCACAGTCTTTGAATTTTAGGTTTTTTGTAGATGAGACAAAGACAACTTGTTGTAGTGTGTGCACTTAACCAGCAAAGTGTTTTTACAAGAAAAAAAAAAAGTAAACCTTTCAGCCTGGCAACGGAAGGGTTAAATACTGTTTTGTTAACAAAATGACTTCACTGTTTTACTCAAAGACCTACAATCCAGGATCCTGAGCTAGAGTGTTGCTGTGGAGAGGGATATTGACCTTTAACCTCTTACTCCTCGATCCAAGTCGTGTTTTTTGAGTTGTAAATTGGCTAGTAGTTACCTAACTGATGGAGTTATCCGTATTTCTAAGTAAAACTGCAATTGATTGGGAAAAAAAACAAACTTTTAACTCTTCCGTCTCCAGAAATGAAGTGTATTTGCTTTTGTTCAATTTTAGTTCATGCTCCCATGGTAAATATTTACAAAAGGCCTTTAAAGAGAAACAATTTCTCAATGCCAAGAAAAAATTTGTTTATTTGAGTTCATTTTTTCTACACAAAAAAAAAAACATACAAACACAAATCTTGTTTTAAATTACTTGAACTTTGAACAATTCACATTAAATGTTTATTCTTTTACCTTTTTTAGGTTTTGAGGAAATAATTTATTTAGCCCCTGACCAGCAGGGTGGATAAGGACCAATTTCTATCTTTCTACAAGACAAAGCTAATGTCAGTAGCAAGAAAGGTAAAAAAAAAATCAAAGATGAAAATTAGAAACTGTGTTTGCATTGACCTTAAAATCGCACAAATTGGAATTATGAAAATAAAGGATCAATTATCAATTATCAAAAAAAAAAAGGTTTTTGAGGTTTTTGCGCTGGCATGAGTTGGATTTTCAACTGTACTGAAGGTGGTGTATTTTGCAAAACTGCATTGGAAACACTTGTTTCACATCACACAAGTTATGTGATCAGCAACAGGATGTTACCACTGGTGGAAAAAACAAAGACAACAGAAACTCGTAGGAAGAGGATGGTGCTGTGATTTTAATTTTTTTTTTCTATGACTAGTTGTGTGATCAAACTTATTCTTATTGAATAGTTTTTTTTAATTGGGGTTCTCAGTCGGTCTCCAGCTGCATTTCAATGACAAATGTATGCAAAACTTTGATATTTTGCCAATGTCAAAAAAAAAAAAAAAAAAAAGAAACACAGAGTGTTGTCATGGAAAAACATGGAAAGACTCAATAATCATTAGACCTTTTCTTTTACACCAGCTCGTTGTTTGGGTAGCACACCAGGAAAAAAAAAAACCCTTTTCTGTCCAACTGCCACAAACATAAACCAGCAGAGTTTCCTTAACTCCACTGAAACTTTTAACTGGACTGGAGTTGGTCTACAGATGGCTGGTAACAAACCATTAATTTGATGCAGATCTGTTGGAGGATCGCAGATCTGATCTGGCGGAAATGGGACAAAGAGGAGCCACTGTGATTGTGCTGCTGAACTGATTTAAAAACTTTTCACGCATCTCTAAGAAGGCAGGCAATAAGTTTGGAGGACACTGTTTTTCTTTAGCTCTCTGTTAAAAAACACAAGATACCCAACCTCGACGGGATCCCATAAAACAGGGTTGAGTGAAGTAAAGTTCCACTCCCTCACTGCCTCCAACTCCTCCACCCGAAACAACCTGCAGCCTTCAGATTTACTGTTGTTACAGCTGAGCTGAATCAAAGAGTGCCAGGAGCTCAGACAGGAAAGGCGGTGAAGGGAGAGGAACCGAAGTGGCCCGAGGCTACAATCCTCAGACGACTCATCGGACGTTTGGACGAATCGGCTCGAAGTGGCATTTTCATGTGTCTGGGCCGCGAACTCCATTTCCTCGCCTGGACGTGCTCGTCGGCTAGGAAGCAAAACTCATTTGGCGTGCACTCTGTGCTGCAGCGGTGGTCACCCCCCGCTGGGCCCGCTTCTTTTCAGAACTTCTGCTCTTCCACTTATCTCCCTCGACCGTCTTCGGCAACGAAATTCCTTCAGGGGACAAAAGAGTCTTTATTTGTCCAGATGGGGAGCCCTGACAAGAACTATGACTCAGATAGCTCAGAATTACACATGTCAGACGAACATGATTCTTGTTCACGAGCGTGGAGAGCAATAATTGTGCAGATGTTTGGTACTTCTGGCCCTTGTTTAACATAATGCAGCTGTTTTGCTGATTGGCTGATGAATTTTGCCAACAGAAACCTGCTGGGAATGTGTTTGCAATCAAAACGTGTAATCTTTTCAACATGCTGGAAGAAGTGCTCTCCTACTAGACGCATCCAGTAAGTTGTCATAAGACTCAGTTGTTTGGTGAAGTTAGTGAGTTGTAATTAGGTGTTAGTTTACGCCGTCTGACCAGTTACCTACTAATTACGCACACATAAACCGTACGCGTCTCGCGGCGGTGCTTCCAGAGAGCCATGGTAGTCGTGTGACTGATGTGGTTTAGTGTTGAGCAGGGACCAATTTAGCTGCAAGGATGAGAGGAATGGAATGATGGAAGATGTGACTTCACAAGCTATAAACCATTGTTTTATTGGGGTTTTATGTGATAGACCAACACAAAGAAGTGCATTATTGCAAAGTAGAAGGAAAGAATGATGCATGGTTTTCTTTGTTTTTTTTTTCAAAAAGACATCCGAAGAGGCTGATTTGCATAAGTTTCCAGCCCCTATTTGACCTTACTGCTGTTGTTTTGAGTTTATTTACTATTCAGAGACTGGTGCCTGTTTCTAATATGAGGCCTTGAGTTCACAAGTTCAGTCAACCTGAATATGATCTCTGAATGGTATTCTCATTGTGCTTTACGTCTAGACTTTGACTGGACCATTTTAATGCTTTGATCACAGTTTCTACAGGCTCTGCAGTTTTCAGGGAAATTTGTAGTGTCGCTCATAACTTATGCATGTCTTTCAACAAAGGGTTTCTTCTTGCCATGTCTTTGTATTTTTTGTTTTTGTTATAATCTTTCAGTGTTTGGCTGATTGTGCAATATGTCCAAAGCTTGGGATGTCGTTTCATACTTCAACTGTGCTCTAAATGTCTTCACAACGTTATCTATGAGATTAAATTACAGACAGCTGGACTCTGTTACAATTAGATGGCATCTGAAGGAAGTTGGCTCCATGAGGGGACTGAATAACTATGCATGCCACAGATTTGAAATCTTAATATGAAAAACGTAAGGATTCTTCTAATCTTGCGTCTTTCGTTTTCCTTTTTCACATCCGTCTGTGGTTAAAGCGTGAAAAAATGTGATGGGGATCATTTTCTTTTTTCTTTTTTTTCCCCACTGCAATACTCACCGAGATGCTCACACCGTGCCCTCTGGCCCTGCCGTTTCCTCGCTTCTTAATGCCCGCAGTTTCACACGCAACATTCCCACCATCCAGCCCGCTGTCGTTTAGTTCACACCAGCTACCTCAACTAGACCCTTCACCCTGACCTCCATCTCCTCTTCAACCTGTTCCGTTCAGACGTTTTTCATCGTTTCACTCCGAGATTGTGATGCGATTACTTCTGATCCCCATGGACGCCGTGTCTGTTTTCCATGCTCCACCTTCCACAGTTAAATCCTCATCCCGCCATGTTCTCCTGGGAGCCGGAGTTACCAGATGGCACCGACCAGAACCCAAACATCTGCGTCACCCTGCTCGGCCCAAAACCAGGCTCCGAAAGTTATGCAGCTGTATAAACAGCCCGTGTGTAAAAATGCGAGCTATGCAGCGGAGCACATGGGGTCCTCACTTGGTCGCTATGAGCAGAAATCTTATTAAAAATAAAAATAATGGCAGAGGAAATACCTTTTGTTTAAAATATGTGGCTTGGGCTCTTTGGTGACAGTGGGCCATGGGAAACATACGAGGCAAAGTATCCAGACTAAGATTAGATTCACTAGAGTCATTAACTTGAATTTGAATTATTTATCAAACAAGCAAAGCACACACATATTTTCACATCATCGTCTTTTCTAAATTATAACAAAAAGACCTTCATCTTCACTTCCACTTCTTTAACTCCAAAAGTATCCGCGTTATGTTGTATATGCAGTATTTTATGAGAAATCTTGGGGTTTTAAATGCCTCCCTGTTATGAAAAAATGTGCAAAGCACCTCGAATTAGCTCTACAAGACGGTCTGTCTCTTTAAGGACCCGCCCTATATCTCTTCCTTCCTATTGGCTGACTTTGTTGCAGAGTGAACAGCTTTGACCTCCTCCATTGGTCAAAAATGTCAAGAGCAAAAGTCATGTGGGAAAAATTGGGACACCGTGAAAGCCTGTCTGTGTTTTAACATGTCTGGACACATAAAATGTCTCATTAAAATGACCTTGAGCCGTAGAAATGATATGCTGAGACAATTTAGTAATAATAATTTCAAATTGAGACTGGATCCCAACCCCAGCCACATGACATATGCCTATAAAATAACCCCAATGTCTTGAGAGTGAAGCTACAAACACAACTTCCTTTGGTTGGTTTGAGTCTGAGCTGAACGAGCGTTAACTGGGGGCATCAATAGAAAATTAGACGGTGAAAAATAGCTTAATAACAGTAAGTCTTGTGTGTTCAGGCATAAGGGAAGACAGAAATGTGGACAGTTGTGCATTTTTGTGCGTGTTTAGAGTGGAGTGTAGCTGTACGTCTCGCAGTGGAGCCTTTTCTTTAAACACCAGGACAACACTCAGGCCCACTTGAGAGTACTCTGGGCCTGGAAGAGGACAAAAACCTGGCGGCTCACCAAGAATAATGTTTGTTAGAGTTGGGCTTTTTTTTTTTTTTTTTTTTGCACCGTTTATTACATTCAGCAGACTCATTTCTATCAGAGATGCTGATTTAAAATTCACCGTTGTGCTTTGTTTACTTCCTTTCTGTGGCAACGTGAACTTTTAAACTCTTCAGATTCGCTTTTATGAATAAAACGGACCACATTCCGAGTTCATTCTTCCCTTTCAGTGGACGCATCAGACTGCGTTTGAAGATCAAAGCGTCGCGCATGCTTTTACACCAAGCTGCTTTCACATTTAAGTCTTCCTCTTAATTGTGGCCGGCTCACTGTAATGGCAGACAGCCACAGCCTGGCGAGTTTTCCATCACAAAGCAGCGGAAACCCCATTCTGTCTATTGTTTGAAAGCTCTCCCGATGGCACACCAACCACAGAGCTCTGCAGCGCCGCTTTTAAAATGCTCTGTGAAACATTAATAGAAGAAGTCCAGCTCTCTTCTGAATGACTTTCCAGCACATTAGTGCCAGGAAGCTGCTCGTTTTTAAGGCAGTGGTGTATTAGCTGCTGGGTCGTGTTTTGACTGTAACTATCATAGCATTTACTCTAAATATACACATGACATTCTTCTTCCACCACGCATATCTTCGAGGCATATTTAGGTAATTACTGGAGAGTTTAAAATAAACACTTTTGGCTCTCACGGTTTTGACTGGAGGATGGTTCCTGGTGTGCATCATAGTAACACTTGAGCCTAGAAAGACCAAGAAACATAAAAGTTCTCCAGAACGAGGGGGACTGCAGTTATAAGTTCGAAACCAGCGTTCCAGGTCTCGAACCTTGTCTCACTGGGACAAAGTGGCTCCTAACTACCTCAGTGGACCAAATAGGACCAAATGGAACCAAATGGACGTCTGACTCGTTTTGCTTTAGAGAAGTTCGCTGGAAATTTCCTGGTAAAGTAACCTACACACTCCATAAGAGTTACAAGAAATTATATGGTAGATTCTGTAAAGTAAACAGAAAATGCCTGATTGGGTAGGTTCTAGCAAAGTTACCTTTAGGTTTTTGTGAAGCACTTTCTTTTGTCTGGGAAAGCAACCAGTAAGCGCCAGGGAAATCCAAAGTAATCTCATAGTTCTGATAAAGTATTTGAGAGGTTTTGGAAAAGTAACCATTGAGTTAAATAGTTCGGAAAACTAATCTCTTAAGTTCTGGGAGGTTTCTTGGTAAATTATGAGAGGGTAACCAATAATCAAAGCATTTCCTGGAAAGTAGCTTGTAAATTTTGGACAAAAACCTTTTAAGTTCCAGTGAAATATTTGATAGGTTCTAGGCAAGTAACCAAGTTCCAATAAATTCCCAGTAAGTTTTGGGAGCAAACCTTTAGCTGTTGAATGGTGCTTGGTTGAGTCTGGAAATGCAAGCAAAGGAGTCTCAAAGTTAGGTAACAAGGTATTTGATAATAAGGCTGAAACGATTAATTAGATTAATCATGATTAATCGACTACAGAAAAAATCGTCAACTAATTTATTAATCGACTAATTGTATACAGACTCCAAAAAAGGCCAGGGTCAAGTTTAAAACTAAGCAGAAAAGAGAGACGATTAAAATAGAGGAAGAAGATGAAAAGTATTATTGCAGCTATGATTGACATGTTTTTCGTAATCCAACTCCGAGGACATGCTAAGCAAGCAGAACGGGGAATCTTCTAATAAAATTAACCAATAAAAGTTCCATTCTTGGACTGCATGTCTAAAACTATTTAATTAGCTAACCGAATTAGCTAAAAGTGGCTGGACCTCCCATCCGTTTCCTCTGAAACACCTGTATCTGAAATCTGTTCTTCATCGTCTCGGGCTAGTTCGGCCTCTCTCCCAGATCCCCAATAACTTTCTGGAAAATGTGAGGAAGGAAGGAGAGACGTGGAGAGTACCTTCGAGGTCAGCCAATAGCCAGTGCTAATGGTAGGAGGCTGTCGCAGCTTTTGGCACCTTCTGATCAGTCCTCTTTGTGGAAAAATGCTTCCTGCTTACATGTGCATTGTTTCTGAGGCAAACTACAATGGAGGATTATCGGTGGACGCGCTCGGATTCATTTTGCGAGCTCTGTTTTCTGTTGCCGTTATAACGAGCAGGTCCGAGGCCTTAGCCCTCGGGAGGCGTGTAATCACAGTTTAATGAGCTGTGTCAGGATCAGCACAGAGAGCCGAGGGATTTAGTGAGTTTTTGACGAGGCTGCAGACCTTACCTGTTAGGGAACATCTGGATTTAATGGCAACAAACCACAACTTGCGAGATTGTTATTTACGCCTCCGGTAGTCCCACCCTGTCCAACTTGCGCTCATCAGAAAGTTAGTTTCCAAAATGCGATGGCTGCACAACACCACAAGGATTGTGAAATCATCACAGCACAGACCAAAGTTTCAGAGGATCAGGTTAATACTTTCCCAATGCGCTGCAGCAGCCAACAGGTCCCTGCAGATAATGGTGAGGGGAGCTGGGAAGTCACTGGGTCGTTGTCCTGCTGATAACCTGTGTCCTTGAGCTTAGGGTCAGGAGCTCATGGAGAGACGCTGTCCTTCAGGATCGTCTGCCAGAGAGCAGAAATCATTCCACAATCACAGACGGGAAGTCTGAAACGGCAAAGTAAACCCAGAAAACTAAACTTCAGCTGCCATGATTTGACTCGGGTTGTTTCTTAACATGCATCAGTAGATGGTCAGATGTATTACGTGTGTGTATATTAACTTTATTTGGATGTTGTATTAGGATTGCAAATATCAGTTGTTTTGATAATTGATTAATCGATTGTTCTGATTGATTAGATTTTTTTAAAAATGGCACATTCTGCAGATTTTTTAAATTTAACCTCATAATCCTTTTTTATACAATATTAGAAATGCATCAAAGACCATTTTTTAAAAAAATTTTAAAAAAAGAAGAGAAAATGAACAATAATTCCTCAAAATGCAACGCTGCAGCTTTTCTTTAGTAAAAATTAACAAAAAACGAAGCAGCTTGAGGAGTTTTGGCTGAAACATATTTGCAGATAAAGGCGATTTTAACTTGAATGCAAATTGTAAATATATTTTGTACAGTTGTGGCTTAGTTACTGCTCTGAATGTGTTTGAGTCTGTATACTCCATTTAGTGATTAATTGATTACTGATTCATTTTTGCAGTTATTTCAATCAATGATTCATTGTTAAAGCCCTCAATTGTGTGTGTGTGTGTGTGTATATATATATATATATATATATATATATATATATATATATATATATATGCAGCTCTGGAAAAAAATTGAGACTACTTAAAATGATCAGTTTCTCTGAATTTAGACATATCCTTATGTCTCTGAAGACATAAGGATATGTCTTTTATTCTACGAACTACTGACAACGTGTCTGAAATTCCAAGGAAAAATGTAATTTTCTTTTCAGAAAATGAAATGGTCAGCCCTCAAATAATACAAGAAAACAAGTTCATATTAATGTAGAAACAATAATACTAATCTTTTAACTCAGGAAGAGTTCAAAAATTTATATTTGGTGGAGCAACAAGTGCAATAGGCTCTTCATTTTTCCCAAAACTGTATATTTACTAATGGATATGCTGTAAAGGGGGTAACCCTCTAAATTTGATCGGTGGTATTATCTAAGCGTTTTTCTGCATGTACTGCTGATTTATTGAATGTTTTTGAGTCTCTTCATTGTGTACCCAACACTAAGTCCAGTGTGAATACCACAATAGCCCTTCGGCTAGAAGAAACTTGTACATTTGGTCACAGTCTCCACAGCCAAGTCGGACTGCGCTGGTTATGACTAGGAGACCTTTCCCCAGAGGCAACTCTCTCTACCACTAACAGACAAAAGGACAGTCTGTATTTGTACAAGTGTTTCCCTTAAGGCTAGGGCCAGACATATTTGTCTGTGAGACAACGCAAAGGTGGATTTTCAAAATTGGAACCGTTTCCCTCTCAATCCCCGTAGATCATTGGACACGTGCCTCACTTGTCAGGAATTTATCTGCAGGCACTGAAAAGATGTGTGAATATTCTTGCAACACCGGTGTTCGGTCAGTGTTTACCTACTTATTTTAATGTCCTTCACACTTGCTGCTACGCTAAGAAAAATGAAATTACGTGAACAAAGTCATAATATAAAGAGAATAAAGTTGAAATATTATGACTTTATCCTGGTAGTACTTTGACTTTATTCTCGTAACATTTTCAACTTCTATTTAGCTTGGTCCTAATATTCCATTGTAAAAAAAAAAAAATATATATATATATATATATCGATTAAATATAAGGCATGGTGGAAGACATGTGATGCTGTTACTCCCCTTCAAAAAGACTGTTGAGATCTTGTTGGACTGCATGAAACATCAACATATAAATCACAAGCACGATTACAATTCTGGTTACCACAAACAGAAATCTGAGCATGGGTCATTATTTCATCTTTCAACAAAAGTGATGATTCAAAACGTATTGTAAACACAGAAACGGTTCTCGAGACACAAAATGCTCCTTCTTCCTCAATGGCACTCTTAATGCCATACATAATAATTCATAATCAGGGGGAAATCTTCCTCCTCCAATGTAAGATTCATTTATTTTAAGGCTGCTTCCACATCTTTATTAGGAAAGGTAATTAGTTTGAAGGGCACTGTTAAGAAAGAATTGAATTGCAGGGTCTTTTTTTATTATTTGCAATAACCCTTTAGACTCTGGAACATCTGATTTGTCTCTGGGAATTTGAACATGTAGCTTACTGTGAAATTAGCAGAAATATAGTCTAAATGTTGCAGGTCAGCTCAGGTTATCCCGTTGCTTTCTGTTATCCTCTCTTCATATTGTGGATGTGGAGCCATACGAGCAATCGCCCACCACACTGAGGATCTACTATGCACTAATTGATTACATGTGTAGAAGTGCGTAACACGATACTAAGCCAGCATACAACCCAAACACAAGCCACCTGCTGCGGTTTTCGGCAGAGAAAAGTTTATCTCTCGCTGCAGTCTTGGCCATTCTAACGGCAAGCGGTTCAAATAAGGACACACTGGCCAGCGTCCACCAGTCAATCAATCAGCTCCAGCCTACAGTCCAAAAACTGAAAAGGAAAAAAGAAAGAGAAAAAAAAAATGGCAGAAGTTGAGATTGTGATGTGATATTAAGGAGAGGAATGCTTTTGGGAATTTCATTTTTCACTGCTACTACAATACAGAAAGCTCAGCCTGTTGAGATTTCGATGTGATTTTTGGCAAGGCAAAGTTTCGTAGTGTTCCAATTAATGTTTATCTCATTTTAAGGGAGAATGTTGAGATATTTAGTGCCGATCACAGCCAAATCGGCTCATATTTCAAATGTATTCTGTGCACTCTGGCCAGATCCATGCTTATGAATAGCGGCAGAATATTTTCCAGTTGCTTTTCTTTTTTTCTTTTTTTATGCCCTGCACAAATGTTGCAGACAAAACTTCTCGGTGCCATGGAACATCACCAGGCAAGTGAGGGAAGCAAACCCAGCGGTGTTTCTCTCTGTTGTGGAGATAAACAGGCAGAAGATGGCTGCCAGATACCACAAACACAACTGTTCTTGTCACTCCCTGCGTGTCGCTCGTGCACCGCCCACCTCCCGTCCCTTCCTACGTTTATCAAAGTCAAGCTAACCAACAAAAACAAGAGTTTACAGTGAACTGTGACTGTTTACTGTTCAAAAGGCAGTTTTTTTGGGGTTCCTCCTACAGTGCTGTAGTAAAATAAATATGAAATAAAAGGGGATTCCTTTGCACAAGAAGCCACAAGACGCCATTACAAACCACTAAAAGTGCGATTAAGGAAATGTTCTGGACCACGTTTGTGTTGTGCTCATTGATTGATAAATACACTCAAATACAGAATGTGACACTTTTTTCAGCACAAAAGTTTGCTTTACTACTTTTGTATGCGTTAGGCTGTATAATTCATCATTTGCTAATCTTTTGTCCTCAATAATTATCATACTAAACGTTCACATTGCTTCATACCTAGTGTCGTTACTTTTATACACATGATGTGTAATCCCTTTGAGTGAGTTTGTGTGTTCAGTGTGCCATTTCATAGAAATTTAACATTTTCCCTGTGGAGTAATTTGCTTAATCGCCTTCGATGAATCCAGTTTATTTTATATAATCTGCGCCCCAAAGACTCGCACACAGACATGGTAACAGCTTTTCTGAATCTGCTCTTTGCACACACACACACACACACAGAAATGCACACACTCGTCCTTGTTAATAATGTAATGGTAAATCTATTTGCCACATGCTAAGGAAATCCACACCGATTTTTATTGGACATCTCTCTGTTCTCTGAGCTTTTCAAATCATGCAAAAATAAATCCACGTTGAACGTATTTACAGCCCTTTTACTGTTAGTGATTTTTTTTTTTTGTTCTTTGCTTTTTTTTTTTTTTGTTATAAAAGTGTAACCCGAGGTATTTCCTGACCTTTGATCTTGGATTCTCTGCTATGTTTGACCTCAGCCAATGTGAAACATCTGAAACAAACAAACAACACACTTCCAGACTTTTGGAAGACCAGGCTACCAGCTGAAACAAATCATTTTAGGCACAAACTGAAATGGAAAATGAAAAGAGACGTTCCAAAAAGCAGCTATAGTTCAAAAACTGTCGAAAAATATTCAGCGCTTGAACTTCTTGGACATTGTCCGATCATGACGGGTTTTTTTTTCTTCTTAGAGAAGCAATGCGAGTAAACAGAAAAGCAAATTTATCTCCCAGCCTTCAAGAGTTAAACTATAATCCCTGTAAATAATAAAAGTCTCGACTGACGGCATAAAGACGGAATCAGTTTGGCAACATTACTGCAAAGTCATTTTTCCCCCTCCACAAACTCACTCTCTCTACGTGTCAAACATGCCTGCATGTTACACCTCACACACCTTAAAAACTGTGGTTTGCAGAAGTGACACAAAACACACACAGACAGCTGATAATAATAGGAAAACCTATTACTCTGTATTTACTCTTTTTAGTGAGCTGTAGCTGTAACTGGCTCTTTAATACGCTTTCTTAGACCTCAATAAAACGTCTTTAAGCTGCTATCAAAGGTCACATTTCATGTAGATTATCACTTTAACAGATAACAGACTTTACAGGAAAGGTCATTAGGATTGTGGACTCCTACATGTACTCATCTTGTTGATTTTGGCAAGCCTGCAGGACAATAGATGGTAGGGTCAAAGCTGAATATGGAGTGAGCAAATACAGGGATATGAATGTGACCCTGGTTGTGTTTTCATGGGGCTTTTTTGGGTTCAGTTTTTCCTCCTATTATATGTGGAAAAGTGAGAGTGACAAACTATCATCGGTTTTCTTCTTATTAATCTGTCATGAAAGCAAGATTTGTAGAGTTTATCACCAATATTTGTCCTGTCAGCAGATTCTCCCACCTGAGTTGTGGTTTTCTGCATTCCCTATAAAGTTTCTAAAGGCATTTGTGTACATGTGCATTGTATAAAAATGCATAATTTATATTTCTAACTTACAATTCTGCTCTATTTTGTTGGGTGTTTTTTTTTTTTTTTTTCTTCATAAAATTCCAATAAAATACATTAAAGTTTGAGGTTGTATATTTACTTCGACAAGACACTGCAAGTATCATGCTGCAAAGTGTAACTTATAAGTTTATTCAACCGGAGAAGGGTAAAAATTGATCCATCATCTGCTACATTTCCATTACAAATGTTTATAAAACTTTGTCTTTACTCCACTAATGTCGAAAAACACTATTTTGCAGTGATTGTGTTTCCATTAAGTAAGAAACACAGTCAAAGTCACATGTGAATAAATTTGTTCACACAATACGGCATTAAGACATGCCATGCCATCCTCCTCTTGCAACTTTCTGTCTCCGGCTTTTCCACCAGTAGTAACTTCCTGTTGTTGATCATGTGACTCGTCTGATGCGAAAAAAGTGTTTCGGTTGCGGTTTTGTGAAAATACACTAAGAAACAAAAACTTTATAGTTTTTTTTCTAAATTGTTGTTTCCATTAAGCAAATCCATTTCTGTAATTCTAATTAGCCCAATGCTGAGATAAATAGACGTCAACTTCTGATTAAAAACTATTTTAAATCTAGATCCGTCAGGGAGATGATCACTTTAGTGCGTACTTGGAAAAATTCATATTGTGTTGTTCATCCAACAACACAATAAGTAATCGGTCACGGTTGTTGCCCCTGAGGGAAATAGTTCCTAAAAGAAGCTGAAGACATTTGCGTGTAGTGCTCAAGGGAACTGTGGTGTCATAATGTAATCACAGCCCAAATGTACAGACTGAATAGCACAAGAAGTACATATGATGCTGATGAGTTGTATGGGAACATTGTTGAGCTTTTACATCGACTTACTATGATTTTTAAATGAGAAATATTTACATTTTTAACCAATTAATGAAGCGTTTACATTAAAACTGGTAAGTTCTCACCATGAGAGTATTGCTTACTGATGTTTACTTTGTGAGAATGTTGTGAACTATGACCTCCCAAGAGATAAAGTTTATTAAAAAGTGTTGCTGCTTGTCCTCCACATATACTAGGTTACCATAATGGCACCAAAAATCATCGGTTCGTCTGGAAGTATTTTGAAAAAATATTTTTATTATTGCTTTTGGTCCAGAAAATGAAGTCAAGTTTTGACAAAAAGTTCTAAAAACATTTAGAGAACTAATTAATTTTAAAGTTGTTTACAGCTCGACCTTCTATGAAAACATTTTTGATGTATTGAGATAACTTCTATGCCCCCCATCAAACAGACAATGATGCTACTGCTGTGATTATTGAATTTCAAAGACGAGATCTTGCAATCCTCCGGCCTCATGAACAATCCTTAAAAAGGAAAGCACCTACCGCAGTTGAAGAAAAGCCATAATAAGTTCCTCAGAGTCTAGACACAGAAGCCTTAGAGGAGCGATGGCTCTCCATTATGACACTTACAGACCGGACCACCCTGCAGCAGCCTGATAGAGAATTCCCTTCAGCCGGTCCATGTGTGCATGATTATGTTTGTTCACATCCAGACTCCTCTTCATGCCTAGCTGTGAAATTATTAATCTTCAGATAGTGTCCCTGTTTTTATTTTATTTATTTATTTTTTTTTAATGTCTTTTTAAAAGATGTCAGCTGAATGAATGAGAGTTGAGAGAGGAGGATTTTAACCATTTGTCGTAACAAACGGTGGTGCAACAGAAGTGGGGATAAACTTGGACACATCCAACAGACCACATGCAGACAAGGTTGACTGACTCAACCCTCAGCCCTGAAGATCTCTGTGTGTGGCCTGAAGCTGTGCTGGGGGGGGGGGGGGGGGCCCGGGGGGGGGGGGCGGCCCGCGGGTTTTTTTTTTTTTGTGGGTGGGGGGGGTGTTGGGTGGGGGGGGGGGGGGGGGGGGGGG